>JBBPBX010007405.1:44830-65408 GCA_038048925.1 Garcialebias charrua
TATATATACGTATAAGACAAGACACTTTGGTGTATAAGTTGCATTTATTATGCATCACGGCTGACTGTTTACTATGCATTTATTTAATAGTCAAAACATCTTCTTTTTGCCTGGGTGGCACAATGCCATCCATCCATCGTGGCTGGAGTAACTAGGTCTCCAGCGTTCCTCCACCTGCACCAGCTGAGTGAAGCAAGCACACACGGTAGGACTCGCTGTTGCAGTTCTTAGAAATTTAACAAGATTAACACATAAAAACAATTATTTGTTTGCCTGACAATATAGCAAAGGTGTGTCTCAGTTGAACTTTTCCTTAATAAATGCACTTTAATGGTCAAAACAGCTTGGGCCGCCTGGGCGGCACCATCTATCCATCCAACCATCTATCCATCGCGGCCAGAGCTGCAAGATCTCCAGCGTTCCTGCGCCTGCAACAGCGTAGCTGGTGCAGTTCTTCGACATTTAATGGTCAGTCAAAAATTGTGTTACAAATCTGAAAAAGAAAAAAAAAAAACATACAAGTTGTTTCGGCGTATAAGTCGCAGGACTGACAAATCTATGTAAAAAAAAAAAAGCGGTGACTTATACATTGGAAAATACGGTATTATATTTATTTTGGACTTTGTAGATGTTATAGTTCTTGGTCACTTCTCGATGCTTTTTTTGGCACTTTTGTTGCATACTTTAGGATTTCTTGTATAGATGTAGCTGAGTGGTTAGAGCAGTCTTCCTCCAATGCCAGAGTTGGGGGTTCAATTCCACCAACAGTCACATGCCGAATTGTCCCTGGACAAAACACTGAACCCCTTGTTACTTCTGATGTGTGTCCCATTGGTGTATAAATGTGATAAAGCACTGATTATTCTCTTTAGGGTGATTTGTTCAATTAGCTTTGTATATAGATCTAGTAGAGTGCTGTATGAATGGCTACATGAGGCACAGATTGTAGTGTAAAGAGCTTTGAGTATCTTGATAAGATAGAAAGGTGCTATATAAGTACAGACCACAGTTTAGTATTTCTTTTTTTTTTTGGGTAAGTCAAGACGGTTCTTGTCCTGAGCATTTCATTACATTGTTGACCCTGTGTTGACCTGCATATGACAAATAAGCAATAAACATCAACAGACATAAACCAGGTGAAGCTTTTTGACCAAAAGAACAATTTCTACTCTTCGCTTACGAAACAAAATGTGTTCAAAGCCAAAGGCTACAACTGAATATCAACTGGTGGCCCATGGGCTGCTTCAAGTTTGTATGAAGAGGGTTTTCTAGCCAATAGGGGTGACTTAAAAAACAAAAAAAGTATATAGTGAATTTGAACATTTGTTGATATTTTTACATTACTGGACAAAAGAAAAGACCACATTCATGTAAATAAGGGAAAAGTTCATTCATACTAATATAGTTTAAACCCACAAGCCCAACCACTTTAAAGTAATAATGAATTTCAAAATGTGGACAAACATTAGGCCGCTCTGTTGGATATTTAATTGTAACTTTGTGTTGTTCTTAAAAAAAAAATACTCACTTTATTTCTTCTAAGCAGCTTGTCCTCAAAGTGTTCCAAATAATTCCTGGTGGATATGAGAGAAAGAACCCTGCCGTAAGGCTGGAAGGTGAAGTTTTTCTCTGTTTCTCCTTGAAGAGAAACTGCTAAAACTAGCATTTTCTCTTTTCTGTGGGTATGCAAACCAATAAATTTAAGTTTTACATCATTTGTGGTCAAAGCTTCAAAAAGCCACATGTGGCCCCAGTGCTTCAGGTTGAAGACCCCCAGGTCTTTTTTCAAACAACACTTATTACCACAAATGATGCACTTCTTCAAAGTTGATATACCAAAATGGAGGCATGTTTATCCCTCTTGAATCCAGCCAGGGTGCCGACTGTGCACACCCAAACTTCCATCAACTTCTATTCAGGGCTTAATTTGTAACCCAATCGATGCCGGAACACAAATAGCGGCGTGGGGTGGAGGTGGTGGTGTGGGGGTGGTCTCTGGGTCCTCCCCCAGACATTTTTGAATAAGGTAGATGTGATTATCTGCATTTGGGGTATTTTAATGGCTTGTTAAACATCTATGTTTACCTACATTTGTAAACCGCTTCTGTCAAGCATCCCTCCTCTCCCTTGACGGTTCCAAGCCTGACACAGTCCTTGCTCGTTGTTGTCCGACTCCACATGTGAAACTTCCAGGCACCTCCTCTGTCTGTTTGCGGCTGCCTATGGACTCCTGCCTGGTTAGCTTGGCACCCCACCCCACACTTTGTTAGGGGCGGAGCTTTATTTAAGGGTACCGTAAAAATCGGCGTATAACACACAGGTTTTTTTACTCGTTTGAATGTCCTGCGGGTTGTACTCCGAACCTTGTTATTTATGGATGTTTTCCCATATTTTTAGACCCATTTTTGGCTCTGATATCGCCGTTTTTCATTTTGGACAAAAATGGTGCAGTACCACTTTTGTCCGCTAGGGGGAAACTTCCAGAGAGTACACCGACCGTTTCTAGCTCGTGTCCGAAAAAAGCCTCCTGCTCGGACTGAATGTCGCTGCCCGGCCTCCTGCTCTGGAGGTAGCTGCCATTAGCTGTGAGGTTAGCTGTTTTTTTTAGCAAGATAACTCAAACCACACCGCGCTCTGGGATTTTCCTGAAACTTACAGAGTGTAATTATGTGGTAGTCATTTACAAGCTGTTAGCTGCAGAAGATATTTAGAGCTATAAAAAAATTGCTCTTTAATCTGTTAGCAGTTCGCTAACGTGAACAGATACCTACTGTTTAGATAAACAGCTCTTAAACCACTCGGATATTTTTTAGGCTTACAGAGTGTAATTATATGGGGTTTAATGTACAAACTGTTGTCCTGTATAAGACATTTGAGATAAAATTCGATTTATTTATAATTTATTTTCGTAGCGCACGAGACTGTTTTGGAAGACGTCAAACCGAAAAAATTTAAATCTAGCAGATTTGACCATTTCGTGAATTGATTAAGGAACGGTTAAGCTCAGGAACCCTTGTGCTATAATGTCAGCTAAGAAATATATTTTTTCTCGCAAAGAAATAATTGTTTTTACCGTGTTAATCTTGTAAAGTCCTTCGGTGCTCGCTCGCTTCTGTGGTCGCCATTTTCAGCAGGGCAAATGAGGCGCTGATGCGTCGCGTAGCGGTGACGCATAATAGATGCGTGTTATAGGGCGAAGCGTGTTATTTATGGATTTTTCCAATTTATTTACAATAATTGGACAAAGCGGGTTATACACAGGAGCGTGTTAAACTCCGATTTTTAAGGTAGACGCACAAATGCTACTTGAAGATGCAGCTCGTATGCTTGTAAGTGGCTGTTGTGTTTAAAACGAGTGTCTATGTAATTATTTTCAGTTTACATATCCAATACATGTACATGTATAAGTTTTATTTGTTCAAAGCAGTCATATTTGTTCATAACTTTATTATTAGTAAGCCCAAGAGTTACTGGATCCTAGCAAACAGTTACCGGAACGCACCTTGTCAAAATAAGAGAGTTCTTGGATCCTGTTCTGGCAGGATCCAGCTCAAATTAAGCCCTGCTTCTATTCTTCAATCATGAAAGTTAACGGTCTTTTTAACTTATACCTCTTACATAAAAACACTGTAGATGCATATACAGTACATTACTTTTGTAACCTGATGACAATCCGATGCCTCTATGTCACTTTTGGTTTAGGAGTTTTCTTAAAACAACTTGTGTTTTGGTCTTAAGGACTGTCAAGAGAGTTAAAAAAAACACGGACGCAGCTTTTTGTTTTTGTCTTCCATCTTAGAAGATTACAAAATAATTCAAAAATTACCATTGGGTTTTATGGAAGGAAAAAAGTTTCTATTTTTTGTTGTTGTTTAGATTTGGACATAAAATATTTAAGAGTAGACGTCTCGCCACATCGTCTCCACTGTGTTTGTACACGTCTGCTCATCTATGTGTCTAAGATTACCCCCCTTGTGAGCTCATGTCTCACGTCCTGAATCTCCTCGAGTCATACCCGTGTGTAAAACCTGCCCGGCAGGCCGGTTAGGGCGTGTGCGGCGACCATTTTTAAAGCTCATATCCGATGCTTTTGGTTTCGCCTGGCCAGGAATGTGTCTGTGGCGTGGAAACAATCGAGGTCAAGCCCCGCTTTTGGAAGATGAGAAAACATTTAGAGAGAGAGAGACGGGGGTAATCGGCACTCGGCATTCCTCTGAGTCTCAGAGGATTCCTCATGTGGGATTGTTTTTGCTGCTTCACAAGTTTGCAGCTGCAGAGCATGCGCTCGGTTCCGTTTTTGACCGGCTAAACGACGCGTTTTAACCACCGCCCTCCGTATTTATCTTCTCTCATGAGCAAGATGAATCATTTCTTACACAAACTGGTGATTGAATCCATCAATCTCTCCGATTCTGTTGCTGCGCCTCGTGAAGAAACCACAACAAAGCAGTGTGTAAGCTTTTATGTTGATGAACCATTGACGAGAGGAACATGATGGGATCTCATCGGGGAACTCCAAGGGTTCAACATGCCGTCGGCTTTGAAAAATCTTACCAGTTAGAGCTATGTCAGCTTGTGTAACTTCATTCTGGTGCGCACATGTCCAAGAAAAGCTACAGTTGTGACAAAAGCAGTGCAAGTAAAGACTTAAGATTCCTTTCAAGTAATGTACAGTATATTAGAGTTGCATTTGGGCCCCAAAAAAAATCCAACCTGACCCGGCCCCAGCCTATTGCCATCATTTCCGAACCCCACCTGACCCAACGAATTAACAGTAATTACAGGTTCAAACCTGAATACCCCCCAACATTTTTAATTAGGCTTCGACTGCTTATAAAGTTATTAACGATCTGCGAACTATGGGGGCAAAAGATCGGAGCTGAGGGGGTATTTGTCCTTTCATGGCCGTCAAAGGGCATTAAATCCCTGCTTCTACCTGCATTCTGCATTATTCAGACACGGACCCTGCTCTGACATGTCGGATATTTTGTGATCTCACCTGTTTGTGTCGTCTGCCGCGTCAGCCATGTTGCCGTATAATTGGATCGTCATCTGCGCACGTCCGTTGATGCCATCAAAAGCCAGACACTGGCTTGGTCCGTACATTAAGCACTACTATGGCCCAGCCCATTCCTAATACAGGCCGGGCTCTGGGTTCGGGTTAGAAATGACATGTATACCAGTTGGTCCCAACCCTGGTCCTCGAGGAACACTACCCTGTATGGGTTAGCTGTTTCTCTGCTCCAACACACCTGAGTCAGTGATTTAATTGCTTCCTCAAGTTCTGCAGAAGCCTGTTAATCACCCATTCATTCAAACCAGGTGTGTCAAAGCAGGAAAATAACTAAAACATGGAGGATGGTATTCCTCAAGGATCACAGTTCGGGACCACTGAATTGTATACCAGCCACTGCCTTTCATGCTGATGTTTTAGACTGAGATCATGACAAAGAAGTTGCTGTAAAACATCTGTAAAACTAACAGAGGTGTAAGCTTTGTGTGATGAATGATCTTAGCTTCAGTTGATTCAAAACCCATCCAGTGCTTCGTGAGATATTTTGGTATCAAACATACCAACGAATGCTCAGACATGACCTGTAGTCAGATTGGTCCACGAGTTGCTGGACAGCCCTTTCTGTAAGTCTAACGCAGGATTTGTTCCTTTGTAAAAGACAAAAGAAAAGGTTTTATTGAATACAGGTTGTTTATTTTCATTAGGAGAACCATTATTTTTGCCTCATGGCAGGAGAACCATTATTTTTGCCTCATGGCAGCCTGAGAGGGCAAGTTTTCTTTGTCTGCTTGCAGCAGAAACTCATCGCATTTCACCTCGTCAATAATTGATGCTCTGCTGTGGTGAGGTAAGGTTTATTGAGCCCAGTCGACTGTGTGTGTGTGTGCATGCGTGTGTGTGTGTGGTGTTGACATGTGGCTTCTGTTTTGCCGCTGCAGACGGGGTCCGTCGCAGAAGGCAGGAGGTCAGAAACCAGCTGTGTGCTCGGGTCGAGGTGCTGTTCGGCACCAAACGTGGCCCTCTTTGGTGATTAATTGGACCTCCCTAATGTGTTGGGGCCAACTGAATGGTCACAGATGTGCAGGCCCCGCCCCTCGCCCGAAGCAGATGAAAGTCTTCACACTGATTTCTATTCTCATTTTGAGTTCAGGGTTCTGGGAAGTTTTTTCAAATATTTTTATCCCCCTATACTCAATCAGTTTTACAGATATTGATCTAAAATTTGATGTGATTTTAGCTGAGAGTCATTCACGACAAATTCTCTGACAGTGACTTGTCTCAGTGTTTCATAAGATTGTGCAAAGCATCTTAAAAATGGCTGACAAGTGATATAACATTAAAAAACCCTGTTGAACTCTTTGACCAGTGCTGGACCCTGGTGCCAGTGTGGATCGGTGCAGAGGGTTACATAACACAACTACAGGAGGATTAGGGACGGGAATTACTGGACCAGACCCAGAGTGATTGCAGCTTCTGACTGGGACGCTTGCGTGAGCCATGGGGATCGCGTGCACATCAGGGCTCTGAACCAAGCTGGGCTAATGCATAAATGCATGCCAGCTCTGCTCGCATCCAAACATTTCGGCGTCCTCTCCGACCCACTCTGTTGTACAAACCCAAATCTGAAAACAGTGGGACATTCAACATAACGTAAATAGAAACAGAATGCAATTATTTACTCACAAATCCATATTTTATTCTGATTTGAAATAAAAAAAAACATGTTTAAAATAAAAAAGCTTAATTTATAGTAAAATTTAGATGGCTTAGAATCATAAGGCAGCAACACATTTGATAAAAGTTGAAACAGGTGCAGCAAAAGGCTGTAACAGCGAGTGGCATGAATACAAAATGGCTAGAGGAGCATTTTGCAACTGGTTAAGGAACTTGACAACCTGCCAGTAAGAGGACTGGGTATAAAAATAGTATTTTAGGGAGGCTGTATCTCTCAAAAGTAAAGATGGGCAGAGGCTCACCAGTCTGTGAAAAAACTGCATCAAAAAATAGTGGATAAACAAAATAATGTTCCTCACCTGAAAACTGGGAAAACTCATCTACAATTTATAATATTTAAAGAATCTGGAGAAATAGTTGAGCTCAAGGGACCAGGCTGTAAGTCAGGGCCCTCAGGGGGCACTCCGAGAACCTGACATCCACATATGTGGACAACCTGGCATCCCCATATACTGTACAAAGTACAGGGGGTCCCCGACTTACGAGCGAGTTCCGTTACTACGAGTATCTCGTAAGACGAAAATTCGTATGTCGGAACCCGAAGACACGTGTTGCTCGTAAGTCCGGATTTTCGGTCGTAAGTCGGAAAATTTATGCTAGCGCTACTACGAACACTCGTTTTTCATCACAAATGTTCATACTAGTTCATAAACATGCTCAGAAACTTGTTTCCAAACGGTTAGCTAACACACTTTCATCTAAAAACACATAAAAGTGCTGTATTTTTTGTATGTTCTTTACAAATTTACTGCTCGTTCGCCAGCTCGTAAGTCCGGAACCTCGTATGTCAGGGCGCTCGTAAGTCGGGGACCCCCTGTACAAGAGTCTGCGTCTTAGGAGGTTAAATCAGTTCTGATTCTGCACTGGACATCACCGCATGGGCTCGAGAACTCCTCCCATGAATTGTAAATAAACGGCACACTGTACCACCCACAAATGCAGGTTAAAGCTCTATCATGCCAAGAAGAAGCCGTGTGTGAGCGCCTTACAGAAATGCTGCCGTCTTCTCAGAATCAAAGCATATTTAAAATGGACTGAGGCAAAGTGGAAAACTGTTCCAACAAATCCATCCATTTATCTTTTACCGGCTTCTTCCTTTTTGGGTCGTGGGGGTCACTGGTGCCCATATCCAGCAGCTATCACTGTGTGAGAGGTGGGGTACACCCTGGACAGGTCACAAGTCCATCACAGGGCCACACAAGCCGTGTTTCCATCAAGGTTTCTAGATGCGCATTATGAAGCATCGCATCAGAAAAGCTTAATGGAAACGGCAAAATTCGAGTTAACTTCCTCTAATTCGCTCAAAAGTTGATACGCTCGCTTGAGGTGGTTTTTGCGGGTTTCGAAACAGAGCTGATGCGCAAAACGACAGATGGAAACAGATTTGCCGACTCAGTTCTGCCGTAGCGAACATTCACGTCACGTGACTGATCAGCTGTTTCCGCTCCGGACAACATGTAACATCGCTAAAACTAGTTGGCATGACAGAATAAATACAACTTGCCCGATAGCAACACGTACCTGAAATATTCTCTCCATTTTGACGAGATGTGTGGCCGGGTTCTGTTTTCAACCGCTACTTCCTGTTTACTGTAGACATGCGCAACGCTGACGTCTGACGTAATGACGCTGACGTCTGACGTAATGACGCTGTGCGTGGCTTGGTAGATGCGCTTCAAGCCAGTAGATGGAAACACTTCTGATCCGCATTCATTTGTATTTACATTTTTGCGAGATTTCAAAAATTAGCTCAAAATTCAAAATGAAAATAGATGGAAACACGGTTATAGAGACAAACGAGACAACCATTCACTCTCTCACTCAGACAGATTGAAATGTGAAAATCTCTGGACAATAAATATGCCCGTCGCACTAAAGAGAGGGACTATTCCGCCTGCTGGCAGTGCAGTTCAAAAAGCCTGATCTCTTTTGGTAAGGGGGTGCATTAGTGCCTATGGCTCAGGAAGCTTATACACTTGGGCAGGCTCCATCAATTCACACAACAATGTTGTTGTGGAAAAAAGAGATTCCCAAAACAACCAGGTGTAAGTAAGTTCATCGGATTTATTACAAAGCTTTGGAGAACATTTATCAATCACAGATCAATGCATTTACAAGATCACACTTATCAGTGCCTTCACCTGTCTGAGGCTCTGACCTGTTCTGACTTCCTGAACAAATAAAAATCAGTTTTGTAGAAACTTCCAGCCCCTCTGCGCCCGTCCGACTGTTATCAACCAGCTGCAGTCAGAAGCGAGGGGGAGTTGGGGCCGAGTTGGTGTAGAGGCAGGGCAGCCGACTTGGGACCCAGAAGTTTCAGGTTCGATCCCCAGTCATTGCACATCTTGTGGTGTCTCTGAGCAGGACACCCTATCCCCAATTGCTCCCCAGGCACCCCCAATAGCTGCCCACTGTCCCACCCGCTGGTGGATGGGTTCAATGCAGAGAGCCAATTTCACCATTGTATGGGAACATGCAATGATGACAATACATAGCACTTTATTATTATTATTAATATTATTATTATCTGGAAGGCAGCAGCTCTCAAGGACTCTCCGATTTTATGCCACTAATCATAACAGTCATATCTTCAGGATAATGATAATAAATAAATAAAAAACGGATCTCTTGCTGACCCTTCACTGACCGGTCACATGAAGACCCCGAGTAAAGAACATGGAACATTTGAATATAATTCACAATAACAAAACAGAAGCAGTGAAAATTATGGAGCATGGTTAGTGCAAATAATACAGATTCCCTTGACAAACATATTCTTCCATTGAGATTACGTCTTTTTCAGGGACAGCCTTGCATATTTCAGCAAGACAATGTTGAACCTCATGCTGCATCATTACAGCAGCATGTAGCAGAAGAGATGGTGAACTGGCCTGCCTGCAGTCCAGACCTTTCACAAACTGAATGTACTTGGTGCATCATAAGATAAAATAGGGGACTGTTGAACAGGTCAAACCCTACATTAGACGAGAATTGGACAACGTTCCCTTCAAAACCGGCAACAGATCCCCATCGGTTCCTAAATGCTTGCAGCCTGTTATTAAAGGAAGCAATGCTTCACTGAGGGAAGCATGGACCTGTCCCGACTTTCACTAATTCATCATTTCTCAGCCTAAGATAAGATTTTGAAATCATTGTGCTGTATGTACATTTTACGTTTTTGGAATAGGTCGTAAATGGCAGTATTGCAAGCCCGGTTCACATGTATGAATCTTTTCTACACCAGCTTGGGTGTCTCGACCAGTAACTCCTGCAGGGGAAAAAAAAAGGCTGAAACCCAAAGTGGTGTTTAATCTGTTAACAATTTTCCGAGCAAGAGGAAGATTAAGCACACTTGATAATAAGATGTAGCAAAAAAAATAAAAATCAGAATGTCAGAGGCAGCACTTTTTTCACTCTTTCATTATGTGCTCAGCAGCAAATCAAGTACAATGGATTAAAGCCCCCCTCCCCTGAGCGGAAAGTTGTGATACAAACAAGGCTACATCCCTGCCTCCCACGGAGCAGTTCAGCGGTCTGACATGTCGGCTCAGGTTGATTGATCCTCCCCTCGCCCTGACAGGTCGTGTCTTTGCATGCTGCGAAGCAAACAGCCGACGACGTGCAAACTAACAAGCAGGGTTTGCACAGAGAGGAAAGAATGTGAGGAAACAGGGTTGTGCAGGTGTCATGTTCACTTGTTGGGGGGCTTTCCTCAAAGAAAGATGCTTTCCATGCTGTTGGAACTACACACGAAAACAAGGGACGGCGTTCGTTTTAAGTATCGCAACAAAAGGAGAGTTTTTTTCCTGACTTTTTAAGCTGTTTCCAGCTTTAGCTGTTTCAGCCATGTTTTTGATAGACGTACAGTCAGCCATGTTGGTGAACATGTTTTCTTTTTCCCCTCATCCGTCTAGATTTTAAAGTGGACAGCTCTCATTATTAGGTCTGTCACGATAACAAATTTTGCTAGCCCATTAATTGTCTCAGAAATTATTGCGATAAACGATAATATTGTTTGAAATTTGACAATAATTAGTAATTATTGTAAACTTTAAGAATAAATGTTGGTTTTTATGAGTAGTACCTTTTTTGACCACTTGATGTCAGTATAAGACTATTTAAACCGAAAGATGGATAGTGAGGGAGCGAGCAGCGTCTCTTTAAGAAAAATTGGAGGGAAGCCCCTTGATGTGACATGGGCTGTCTCCTGTTTTTTGGTTCTCAAAATGGCGGATGCTCTGTGTGGTTTGAGCACTTTAGCATAGCATTTTTTACACAAAGCTTTTAATTTAAAAAAAATCAGTAAACAAGTTCTCAGCTTCTTTCTGCAGAGGAAAAACAACTTTTTAGACGAAGGCATGTGTTACAATCGTGAATTTTGGAGCTTCGGCAAGACAGAGGTTTTTTCCCCCCGAGGTCGGCCTGTTAGCTTAGCTCGTAGCTTAGCTGCTTTCAACGATCCAAAAAACACAATTTTGGACGGTTAAAATGGATTTTAAAGAGAAAAGAAAAAGGGAGGGGTCAATTAAGAACACCGGAATTGAACCTTTTGTCATCCATTGTCTTCAGTAGAAAGAAAGAGATGAAGAAACGATAAAGCCGATAAATGAAAATGCGTTCAATAATTTTCATTTATCATGCGATTAATTGATTTCTTGTTAATCATGACAGACCTACCGGTACTCATTATTGTTCATAAACCTTCTGCTTTAGCTTTAGGGAGTGTATTCACACATAACCAGAGTTATTGCTCCTAAGTGAACCTGGATATGACTGAAGTGCATTTATTTTTCTTCCATGGCCATTCATGACGTGTTTTAGCTCCAATGAGAGCCTCCTGACCTGGTTTGTGTGTTGCAACAGATGCTTCCTGCACAGAGACAGGCCTGACTCGAGCAGTTGTTGCATTTGCGATGACCCTTATCGGCTGCTTCGGCTTGTTTCAGCGACACTTTGTCTGATTACCTACTTTGTACTTTGCTGGAATCTCCCTCGCTTTCTATCAGGTGATTCCTGGTTACTTAACAGAACCGCTGGTCCAAGCTTTGTGTTCTTAATGTAAATGTTTTGAACCACTTTGACTATAGCTGCCTCAGAGGAGTCGATGGGGGAGAGGGCAGGCCCCCAAAACCATCTGATCACCATCAAACTGACCCACTATGTGAATGTGCTGCTTGTGGGACTGAGTTTGTTGTGGCTCCTCGGACTGATGAAGTCCTTTAGATGAAGGATGAAACGTCTCAATAATAAATGCCGTCCAGCTGACCTGACTGAACTTTGTTGAATGTAGTGCTGGACAATAATTCGATATCGATATATCTCGCGATATACTTTTATTCAATAACGATGATGTGAATTTTAAGCATATTTTCAACATTTCGATAGGATTACAGCGTTTCATTGACACTTTTCTTTTTCTGTTTGGGTTGAAGCGGCTGCTTCAGTTTCAACCCGGACAGAAAAAGCTGCGACACAAGTGTGTAAGTGCGTGGTGACGTAGATGTTACGCAGAGCTCGAGTTCAGAAGGCGTTAGCGGTAGCAGGCTAAGCTAAGCTACGTAATCTCTCCAACGTGCATTAAGTTTTTGCTTCAAAACGAGTGCCCATGACCATCAGAATGTGACTGAACAAAGTTTCACAAGCGAAGAGAAAGCAGATGACATAACTGATAAGAGAGGAACGACTAATTTGCCGGTTTATTTTTCTTATATAAAAAAGAAACTGTCCAGATGACCCGACAGAGAATTATTGGGTTGAGAATTTTATGTTTATTTGATGGTGATTTCCATTTTTTGGGAGGCTAAATACAAATAAAAGGTGAACATTAATTTAGTTGTATAGTTTATAGTTTTTTTTTAGGCTTTTATATTGTTTATATCGATATCGGATTATATCGCTATCGACCGAAATTAGAAATATATCGTGATAAAAATTTTGGCCATATCGTCCAGCCCAGTTGAATGTAAACATGATTAACCAAAAAATAGATAGATAATTGGCTACATTTATTTTATGAACAAAGCGACCTGCAGTACTTCCTGTACGGTGCAAGATTTTTTTTTCATTCATTCAACCTTTATTTATACAGGCTAGCCTCGTTGAGTCACGGGGACTCATTTACAAGAGGGACCTGTCTCACTCACACCAAACAACCATCCACTCTCACACTCACACCTAGGGTCAATTTAGAGTCACCAATCAGCCTAACAAGCATGTTTTTTGGTCTGTGGGAGGAAACCGGAGTACCCGGAGGAAACCCACGCATGCACGGGGAGAACATGCAAACTCCACCCAGAAAGGCCCCGGACCGGGATTTGAACCGGCAACCTTCTTGCTGAGAGGCAGCAGCTCTACCAGTTGGGCCACCGTGCTGCCCAAAATGGGTTTCTAAAGTGTAAGTGCACTTTCCTCCACATTTCTTGCCTCGTTTTACTGAAACCAGTTAAGTCAATAAATAAAACTACACAAATAAGACTTTATATCATCATTACCATATTTTTTTGGACTATCAATGAATGGGTCTGTTTTCATACATAAGGCACGTCGGATTATAAGGCGCATTAAGTGAAACAAAACAGTCAGATAAGTCAAGCGTGATTTGACTCATTCACAATAACCACATAAAATCAGTTTGAGGCCAGTAAGCACAACCAGAATTAATACATATGGCGCACATGAGGTTCACTGTCGATTTTTGAGAAAATTTATGGATTTTAAGTGCACCTTATAGTCCGAAAAATATGGTAAATGCCATTTACGGTTGGGGTCAAAATCCAAAACTACAGTACAAAGAAATAATACAGGGAAACCTGTATGATGTATGATCGCTTTCAATGCCAGCTGATTTGTATGGGATCGTTTGATTTATGATCTGCAATCTTTTTATGTTTTTCGTGTTGTACTTCATTGTCTGTGTTGCCTGTTGCGTGTTTGTTTGTCCAGCACTTTGTGTGGACTTGTTCCTGTTTAAAGTGCTTTATAAATAAAATGGTATGGTATGGTATGGTATGGTATGGTATGATGGAGTTGAAAAAACTCCATCATACAGGCCTCTCTGTCCACACTGCATTTTCTGCAGAAATGCAATTTCTGTAGTTCAACCTGGTTCAGTAATGCCTAACATCGGTTCTAAAGTGCAATCTAGTAGATTAATTAATGAACGTGGAAGTGACTGCCAAGTTGCAGTCCGGTAAGGTACCACTGTAAGAACCATTCTAATAAATCAATAAGTCTCAAATTAATTACATTAGTCAGCGTATGTAAACTTCTGACCTCAGCTGCTGGTACTTCAGACACAAATGAAAACATCACTGAAAGGGCGGTCTTCTACAACAGATTTCTCTCGAGATAAACCTCTTGACATAACCTCCTTGTTGCTCCGTCTGATGGTTTTCGGGTCAGTTTACACAGCTGGAACAGGTTTATGGAGTGGCCAAAAAAAAAAGGAGAGAAGAAGCTGGATTGTGATTGAAACGCATTACGTACCTCAACATTTGTAGGAAACAAGAGTTTTGTTTCCATGCATGTGCGTGAATATTACTACCCACAGGCAGCAGTTGGTTGTCATCAGCAAACGTTTTGCACCAGATTACTATTTTGACTGCTGCTGGTGCCAATTACTGTAATTATCTTTAACACAGAACGTCAAATTGCTCTATATTTGGCGATTTTTTTCTCGGGGCGCAGTTGGCTCATGCTCGGCTGCTCCTGGAACATGCCTGCTCATAAGTGGCCTGAAACTTAACCCCTTACAGGGCTGACGCTCAGCCATAACACAGACTGGAAGAATGCCAGGCGTGGCCCAGTAAAAAAAAAAAACATCTGCTGTGAGAAGTTCCAGATTGTTTAGTTTTTTTTTTTTTCTCAAGGTGGAGCGATGATGTGTACAGTATGTGGTAACAGGAAGAGACACTGTCACTGGAGGAATTACTGTTTCTCTGAAAATGCAACAAATGATGAATGACTGCTGAAATTTGCTGAAGAAGCTCAAACTAAGTAGGTAAATCTAAAAAATGTAGAACGCTAATGAAAAGACAAAGGTAGCAAAATGTTAGCTAGAAGTGGCAAAATGAAGGAACTAGTTAGTTAAAAGTAGGGAAATGGTTGCAAAATGCCAGCAGAATCCAAAAAGCTGGATAAAAGTAGAAAAAACTAATCTAGAAGCTAAGCTTAGCAAAAGACAAGCTAAACACTTGAAGTAATGTCTACCGGTATCTAGAAGTTAAAAGTAGCAGAACAGAAGCTAAACGGAGCAAAACATTACCTAAAACACTTAAAGTAGTAGTTAAACTTTACAAAAAGAAAAAAGTAAAGAAAATGTAAATAAGTAAAAGGCTAGCTAAAGCTACATGTATAGAAACGTTATCTTGAAACTAAAGTAGCAACAGACAAGCTAAAGGCTAGATGTAACTAAAAGTTTGCTACAAGTAACAAAATGCAGCAAAGTGTTAGCTAAAAGTAGGAACACACTTGTTAGAAGCCAAAATAAGCAAATCCTAGATCAAAGTAGCAAAAGTGGAACTTAAATTTGGAAAAAGCTTAACAGAAACAAAAAGCTAAACTAAAGTAGAAAATGTTTGATAAAGGCTTAACAAAAGCAGAAACCAAGCAAAAGTTAGAAAAGGGCTAAAGTTTCAAAGTTATCCAGAAGAAAAGCTAACTAATGGTAGGCTAAAAGTAACAAAACTAGCTAAAAGTTGAACATAGCAGAATAAAAGCTAATAATATTGAAAAGGTATAAACAGGGAAACACACGTTAACAGACAAAAGGCTAAAAAATATACCGGGTACCTAGAGTTAGCAAAAGCTAGCTAAAAGTAATAAAATGCAGCAAAACATTAGCAAAAAAAAAAAGGAACATGCTTGTTAAAAGCCAAAATAAGCAAATCCTAGATCAAAGTACCACAATGTTAGCTTAAAATTGGAAATGGCTTAACAGAAACAAATAGCTAGCCTAAAGTAGAAAAAAAGATTTGAAAAGGCAAAAAGCAAGCTAAACATAGAAAAGGGCTAAAGTATCAAAGTTATCTAGAAGGTAAACTAACAAAAGGCAGGCTAAAAGCTAAAAGCAGTGAAAAGCTAGCTAGAGGCTAAAAACTGGGAAACACTTGACAAAAGATTCAAAACTACTGTAGTCAAGTTTGATCGTCTTCCCGGCGCTCCGCCGGAGCCGCGAGCGAACCCCCGGCGGGGCCGGTCCGAGGACCTCACAGTATACCTAAAGTTAGCAAAAGGCTAGCTAAAAGTAATAATGCAGCAAATGTTAGCTAAAAATAGGAACAGACTTGTTAAAAGCCAAAATAAGCAAATCCTAGTTCAGAGTAGCAAAACATTAGCTTAAAACTGAAAAGGCTAAACAGAAGCAAAAAGCTAAAGTAGAAAAATATTTGATATGAAAGCCAACAAAAGCAAAAAGTAATCTAAACATGGAAAAGGGCTAAAGTACCTTACATGATAAACTAACCAAAAGCAGGATAAAACTTAAAAGTGACAAAACTAGCTAAAAGTTGAACATAGCAGAATAAAAGCTAAAATGAGTGAAAAGCTAGCCAGAGGCTAAAAACAGGGAAACTTTACAGGCAAAAATCTCTAAAATATACCTAAAGTTAGCAAAAGGCTAGCTAAAAGTAATTAAATGCAGCAAAACATTAGCTAATGTAGGAACACGCTTCTTAGAAGCCAAAATAAGCAAATCCTAGATCAAAGTAGCTAAACTTTAGCTTAAAATTGGAAAAGGCTTAACAGAAACAAATAGCTAGCCTAAAGTAGAAAACGTTTTGATAAAGGCCAACTGAAGCAGAAAGCAAGCGAAAGGTAGAAAAGGGTTAACGTATCAGTTATCGAGAAGATAAACTAACCAGAGGCAGGCTAAAAGCTATAAGTGACAAAACTAGCTAAAAGCTAAAAGTGGTTAAAAGCTAGCTAGAGGCTAAAAACAAGGAACACTTGTTAAAAAAACAAAAGACTCAAACATATACCTAACGATAGCAAAAGGCTAGCTAAAAATGAGAAAAAAGTTGCATAAAAAGGCCCCCTAGAAGCTAAAAACAGCTGAAGAAAGTAGAGTCAGTATGCTGAAGCCGATGTAACGAAGAACCCATCTCAAAATATTTATTTTTATAAAAATATTTAAAAAATATATTTTATATTATATATATATTTTTTATATTATATATATATTTTTTTAAAAATTTAAAAAAAAATTAAAATATTTTTATTTTATTTATAGTGGCCCTCACCCCGATAGTCGCTAAATGTTTTGAGAAACTGGTCATGTCCCACATCAAGACAACCGTCAACATCAACGAGGACCCTCATCAATATGCATACCGCGAGAACCGATCAACAGAGGACGCCATCTCTTCCGTGGTCCACACTGCTCTCACCCACCTGGATCAGAAGGACTCATACGTGCGTCTGCTCTTTGTGGACTTCACATCTGCCTTCAACACCATGATCCCCCAAACTCTGATAGACAAACTATCTACACTTGGACTAAGCCCCTCCATTTGTAACTGGGTACTAGACTTCTTAACAGACAGACCACAGTCCGTGAAGATTCACAACTTCTCCTCCTCCACCATAACCCTCAGCACTGGCTCTCCTCAAGGATGTGTGCTGAGCCCCCTTCTGTTCACTCTGCTCACATATGATTGTACAGCCACACATCCAGGCTGTCATATTGTTAAGTTTGCAGATGATACAGCGGTGGTGGGATGCATCACAAACAATGATGAGTCCAGCTACAGACAGGAGGTGGAACATCTGGAGAGCTGGTGCAAAGAGAATAATCTTCACATGAATGTGAAGAAGACAAAGGAGATGATTGTGGACTTCAGAAGGAACAAACACACCCACGCCCCACTGAACATAGGTGGATCTGCGGTGGAGGTGGTCTCCAGCTACAAATACTTGGGTGTACACTTGAATGATAACCTCAGCTGGAGCAACAACACCACCAGCCTGATCAAGAAAGGTCATCAGAGACTCTACTTCCTCAGACGGCTGAGACGAGCTGGTCTGAGCAGCCCAGTTCTCACCTCCTTCTACAGGTGTGCAGTGGAGAGCATCCTGTGCTCCAGCATCAACGTGTGGCATGGAGGCTGCACAGTTGCAGAGAGGAAAGCTCTACAGAGAGTGGTGAAGGCTGCACAGAAGTCTGTTGGAGTCAGTCTCCCCACCATCACAGACATTTACACCTCCAGATGCAGGAAAAGAGCCACCTGCATCATGAAAGACCTCACTCACCCAGCACACTCACTCTTTGCCCCACTCCCCTCAGGACGGAGGTTGAGGAGCATCAAATGTAGAACCACTAGACTGAGGAACAGCTTCTACCCTGAGGCTGTTAGACTCATGAATAAATAAAAATAAAATAAAAATAAACACTGCAAAATATCACATCATGCTGATGCTGATCTGTTTTCTTGTTGCTGTGTTCATCTGTGACCATCTGCTCATACAGACTCATGTTCGTGCTGCTGTTTATAATGATGTTTTTCCACTACATTAAGCCCGAGATACACTCATGCGTCCTCAGGTACGCCACTCTACGCGCGCATTTTGTGCGCATGTGTTTTGCTGATATGCTTCAGCATATGTCAGAAACTATCAGCTTTCAAACGCTCGCGTTCTCCTTGTTGTAATATGAGCAGCTGCACACGGAGGGGACTCAACTGAGCTCGCTGATTGGTTACTTGCTGACACGCCTACTGAAATGATTGACAGCCAGCTCATGTAGCGCCTTGAAGACCGCGGCGGTGTTCATGCGGTGTTTCTACTATATATGTTGTAAAAAGTTCTCTCAGAAATAAAAATAATAACAGGGAGTGCTTTTCCTGCAGCACACAGCCCACCAGGGATATTTAAAACATCGCCGCACCCAGGTAGGACCTGAATTCATTCATTTCAATCATCGAGTGAACGGAGGAAGAAGCGGTTACTTGACTTTAGGCAAAAAAACAAAAGAAAAGGCCCGATCAGCGATAAAGAAGGGGAATTTATTTAATTTGTGTAACATACAAAACAGTCCGGCGCCGGGGAAGTTTATGTTCAGACACCGCGCATCGCGTATGCGTAGTAAAAAAATACTTTTGCGCGTACGTGCCCTGAGGGGCTACGCGGGGCTACGCTTTTGCCACAGCGTACGTACGCTGCGTATAGGCGTATCGTGAGGACGCTCGAGTGTATCTCGGGCTTTAGGGCTTAGTGTATTACTAGTTGATGTTTCTCTTAGTTAATTCTAGATGTTATTACTGTTTTTCTCTTTCATTTGTTGTTGGATGTAACTGGGACCCCGTGTACATAATCTCGTTTTCATCACATGTACCACATGCGGTGCAAATGACAATAAAGACTCTCTGACTCTGACTCTCTGACTCTGATCTCAAAATATTTATTTTGGGAAAAACGTTGTAAACAAAGCGAAACACCTTAAGAATATAACGAAGAGAAAAACTGTAGCGTGAACGCTGAATCAGCATCATGAGTCAGGTGTGGAGCATGAATTCACACGTTCACACTCAGGTGTGTGTGCTTCTACAATAACACCTTCACCGTTTGCTGAGCGTCTCGTCCCGGACTCTTATCACGCGCTCCAACACACCTCTCGTCTCGCTGCCTTCACACCTTCCTCCCGGATTCGTCACCGGAGTGTGTTTCACAACTGTCGTTGTGCCCGGCTCTTTTCGCTCCGTTCAGTCTGGACCCATTAGGACGGAGCGCAGCAGCAAATCCAGCACGAGCGCTAATGTGAATCTGCAGCACATTTTTTTGAGTCCAGACTCATCCGTCACCCCAGCGTCTGGTGGGCTCCCCCCACAGGTAAGCTGCTCAGGAACAATGATGTCTTGTTGTCAAAGGCAGCCAAGAAGATGTTAGTCATGAGACGCTCTGGAGCGGTGGGTTTGTCTGCTCTGCTGAAGAAATGTGAAAAATGTGCAGACGGCTGTGATTACTCGCGCTGGAGCCTTTAAAGGTCCCACATCGGGACTGGGTGGGACTCTCTCAGAGACGAGTCAACATCAGCTTCGGTTTTAACTTTTCAGGTTTTGCCGAATGTGCAAAACGAGGGCGAGAGTTCAGCTCGAGTGAAGTTGTAAACAGACAACATCTTGTTGCAGATAGCTTCTTGAATAGCTTCGCTTGGGAGGAATACCGTATTTTTCGGACTATAAGGCGCACTTGAAATCCTTTAATTTTCTCAAAAATCCACAGTGAGCCTTATGTACAGGGAGTCCGCGACTTACGAATGAGTTCCGGACCTAAGGACCGTTTGTAGGTTGAAAATGACGTAAGTCGGAACTCACAGGAGCCGCCACTGTTTTTGTTGTTGTTTTTTTAGTACATGTACAGTACTGTACAGTTATCCTACGCCTATCCTAACACAGTGCCCTACATAAATATAAAAAACACATTACAGTACAGTATTTAAAAAAAATAAAATTTCTTACTTTGAGCTGCTCAAGCTTGTCTCCGTCTTTTAGCATGTTAGCTCCTTGCACGTCCGACCTCTGCAGCTTCATACTGCTTCACGCGGTCCACACTGTTTACAGGAAGGACTGTTAGCATGTTAACTCCATACATTTGGAGCAATCATGAAGAAAAAAATGTTTAATAACTTACTGGGAGCCGTTTCTCCTTCCAGCAGGCTCTGCGCCGTGTTAGCATTAGCACCTCCATAGCTGCGCACGTTAGCCCTTTGTCCAGGCTGGAGACTCCGGTGGAGCTAACGTTAGCATGTTAGGTTGTGGCTGTCCGGTCACATTAAGCTGTCTAATGCTTCACGCGTTCCACAGCGTCTTTTCCCTTCGTATATCCATCCAACCACAA
>JBBPBX010007406.1:12810-32643 GCA_038048925.1 Garcialebias charrua
TGTTACGCTTCCTGATCGAACAATCCTGCCTGTGGTCTGCTGCTCATCTGTTTTTACACTTCCTGGTCCTACCACTTGTTAGATCACATTCCTTCTAGAATCCAATAATTCTCAGTCGGGTCATCTGGACAGTTTCTTTTTATAGAAACGTTTCACCCTCCATCTGGAGGGCATCATCAGTCAGAGGGAAGAGGGACAGGACGGCCCCCGGAAACAGTCTTGGCTCCAGGAAACTGGTTGGTCCACTTAAGGTATTTACTGCTTGGTGGAGAAACAGTTTGCTGGAACTCCTCTGACTGATGATGCCCTCCAGATGGAGGGTGAAACGTTGCTATAAAAAAAAACTGTCCAGATGACCCGACTGAGAATTATTGGATTTGGTACCTGGATTATTGAGCATGAACTTTCTTGCATTCCTTCTAGAACTTTCACTCTTGCGTAATGTGTTCCTCAGCCTCAGTGGTTTGGGACACACCTTAAACTGGTCAGACCTGTTTCACTGCTGACTGGCCTTGACTCGAGGCTTTTTTGTAAATAACACACCCTTACTAACATACATCCCAATAAGAATAATAATAACGAACAAATAGACCCTCTGAAATGACTAATTATTCCTACACAATAACTGCTGCTGGTGAAAATTCTCAGTCATCCAGGTCATGATACATGGGGGAGTGAAGTAAAAAAGAAAAACATAACTGGGACATCTATTCTGAATTTGTACTGTATTTTGTTCCTGGTTCTTAGCAGGAGGAAAACTGGTTCAGTTAGCGACGTGTCAATACGAAACCTTTTTTTTACACTTCAAAAGAAGAAAACTTGTTTAACAGTAAACCCGTGGTGTCATTTCTTAAACATTTGTTTCCCACAGCCAGAGGTGTGGTTATCAGTTCATACAGGTTGTGCACTGAAAGTTTCACTTGCAAGAACTGGAAGTAGCAGAAATGAAGATGTTGAGGTTCTCCTTAGGAGTGACAAGGATGGATAAGATCAGGAATGAGATAATCAGAGGTACAGCACATGTTGAACAACTGGGGGTTAAAGTTAGAGAGGCCAGACTGAGATGGATTGGACAGGTCCAGAGGAGGGACAGTGGTTTGGACATGTCCAGAGGAGGGACAATGGTTTGGACATGTCCAGAGGAGGCACAGTGGTTTGGACCTGTTCAGAGGAGGGACAGTGGTTTGGACATGTTCAGTGGAGGGACAGTGGTTTGGACATGTCCAGAGGAGGGACAGTGGTTTGGACATGTCCAGAGGAGGGACAGTGGTTTGGACATGTCCAGAGGAGGGACAGTGGTTTGGACATGTCCAGAGGAGGGACAGTGGTTTGGACATGTCCAGAGGAGGGACAGTGGTTTGGACATGTTCAGAGGAGGGACAGTGGTTTGGACATGTCCAGAGGAGGGACAGTGGTTTGGACATGTCCAGAGGAGGGACAGTGGTTTGGACATGTCCAGAGGAGGGACAGTGGTTTGGACATGTCCAGAGGAGGGACAGTGGTTTGGACATGTCCAGAGGAGGGACAGTGGTTTGGACATGTTCAGAGGAGGGACAGTGGTTTGGACATGTCCAGAGGAGGGACAGTGGTTTGGACATGTCCAGAGGAGGGACAGTGGTTTGGACATGTCCAGAGGAGGGACAGTGGTTTGGACATGTCCAGAGGAGGGACAGTGGTTTGGACATGTCCAGAGGAGGGACAGTGGTTTGGACATGTCCAGAGGAGGGACAGTGGTTTGGACATGTCCAGAGGAGGGACAGTGGTTTGGACATGTTCAGAGGAGGGACAGTGGTTTGGACATGTCCAGAGGAGGGACAGTGGTTTGGACATGTCCAGAGGAGGGACAGTGGTTTGGACATGTCCAGAGGAGGGACAGTGGTTTGGACATGTCCAGAGGAGGGACAGTGGTTTGGACATGTCCAGAGGAGGGACAGTGGTTTGGACATGTCCAGAGGAGGGACAGTGGTTTGGACATGTTCAGAGGAGGGACAGTGGTTTGGACATGTTCAGAGGAGGGACAGTGGTTTGGACATGTCCAGAGGAGGGACAGTGGTTTGGACATGTTCAGAGGAGGGACAGTGGTTTGGACATGTCCAGAGGAGGGACAGTGGTTTGGACATGTTCAGAGGAGGGACAGTGGTTTGGACATGTTCAGAGGAGGGACAGTGGTTTGGACATGTTCAGAGGAGGGACAGTGGTTTGGACATGTTCAGAGGAGGGACAGTGGTTTGGACATGTCCAGAGGAGGGACAGTGGTTTGGACATGTTCAGAGGAGGGACAGTGGTTTGGACATGTTCAGAGGAGGGACAGTGGTTTGGACATGTTCAGAGGAGGGACAGTGGTTTGGACATGTTCAGAGGAGGGACAGTGGTTTGGACATGTTCAGAGGAGGGACAATGGTTTGGACATGTTCAGAGGATGGACAGTGGTTTGGACATGTTCAGAGGAGGGACAATGGTTTGGACATGTTCAGAGGATGGACAGTGGTTTGGACATGTTCAGAGGAGGGACAATGGTTTGGACATGTTCAGAGGATGGACAGTGGTTTGGACATGTTCAGAGGAGGGACAATGGTTTGGACATGTTCAGAGGAGGGACAATGGTTTGGACATGTTCAGAGGAGGGACAGTGGTTTGGACATGTTCAGAGGAGGGACAATGGTTTGGACATGTTCAGAGGATGGACAGTGGTTTGGACATGTTAAGAGGAGGGACAATGGTTTGGACATGTTCAGAGGAGGGACAATGGTTTGGACATGTTCAGAGGATGGACAGTGGTTTGGACATGTTCAGAGGAGGGACAATGGTTTGGACATGTTCAGAGGATGGACAGTGGTTTGGACATGTTCAGAGGAGGGACAATGGTTTGGACATGTTCAGAGGATGGACAGTGGTTTGGACATGTTCAGAGGAGGGACAATGGTTTGGACATGTTCAGAGGATGGACAATGGTTTGGACATGTTCAGAGAAATGACAGTGGTTTGGACATGTTCAGAGGAGGGACAGTGGTTTGGACATGTTCAGAGAAATGACAGTGGTTTGGACATGTTCAGTGGAGGGACAGTGGTGTGGACATGTCCAGAGAAATGACAGTGGTTTGGACATGTTCAGAGGAGGGACAGTGGTTTGGACATGTTCAGAGAAATGACAGTGGTTTGGACATGTTCAGAGGAGGGACAGTGGTTTGGACATGTCCAGAGGAGGGACAGTGGTTTGGACATGTTCAGAGGAGGGACAGTGGTTTGGACATGTCCAGAGGAGGGACAGTGGTTTGGACATGTTCAGAGGAGGGACAGTGGTTTGGACATGTTCAGAGGAGGGACAGTGGTTTGGACATGTTCAGAGGATGGACAGTGGTTTGGACATGTTCAGAGGAGGGACAATGGTTTGGACATGTTCAGAGGATGGACAGTGGTTTGGACATGTTCAGAGGAGGGACAATGGTTTGGACATGTTCAGAGGATGGACAGTGGTTTGGACATGTTCAGAGGAGGGACAATGGTTTGGACATGTTCAGAGGATGGACAGTGGTTTGGACATGTTCAGAGGAGGGACAATGGTTTGGACATGTTCAGAGGATGGACAGTGGTTTGGACATGTTCAGAGGAGGGACAATGGTTTGGACATGTTCAGAGGATGGACAGTGGTTTGGACATGTTCAGAGGAGGGACAATGGTTTGGACATGTTCAGAGGATGGACAGTGGTTTGGACATGTTCAGAGGAGGGACAGTGGTTTGGACATGTTCAGAGGATGGACAGTGGTTTGGACATGTTCAGAGGAGGGACAGTGGTTTGGACATGTTCAGAGGATGGACAGTGGTTTGGACATGTTCAGAGGAGGGACAATGGTTTGGACATGTTCAGAGGATGGACAGTGGTTTGGACATGTTCAGAGGAGGGACAATGGTTTGGACATGTTCAGAGGATGGACAGTGGTTTGGACATGTCCAGAGGAGGGACAATGGTTTGGACATGTTCAGAGGATGGACAGTGGTTTGGACATGTTCAGAGGAGGGACAATGGTTTGGACATGTTCAGAGGATGGACAGTGGTTTGGACATGTTCAGAGGAGGGACAATGGTTTGGACATGTCCAGAGGAGGGACAGTGGTTTGGACATGTCCAGAGGAGGGACAGTGGTTTGGACATGTCCAGAGGAGGGACAGTGGTTTGGACATGTCCAGAGGAGGGACAGTGGTTTGGACATGTTCAGAGGAGGGACAGTGGTTTGGACATGTCCAGAGGAGGGACAGTGGTTTGGACATGTTCAGAGGAGGGACAGTGGTTTGGACATGTTCAGAGGAGGGACAGTGGTTTGGACATGTCCAGAGGAGGGACAGTGGTTTGGACATGTCCAGAGGAGGGACAGTGGTTTGGACATGTCAGAGGAGGGACAGTGGTTTGGACATGTCCAGAGGAGGGACAGTGGTTTGGACATGTTCAGAGGAGGGACAGTGGTTTGGACATGTCAGAGGAGGGACAGTGGTTTGGACATGTTCAGAGGAGGGACAGTGGTTTGGACATGTTCAGAGGAGGGACAGTGGTTTGGACATGTTCAGAGGAGGGACAATGGTTTGGACATGTTCAGAGGATGGACAGTGGTTTGGACATGTTCAGAGGAGGGACAATGGTTTGGACATGTTCAGAGGAGGGACAGTGGTTTGGACATGTTCAGAGGAGGGACAATGGTTTGGACATGTTCAGAGGATGGACAGTGGTTTGGACATGTTCAGAGGAGGGACAATGGTTTGGACATGTTCAGAGGAGGGACAATGGTTTGGACATGTTCAGAGGAGGGACAGTGGTTTGGACATGTTCAGAGGAGGGACAATGGTTTGGACATGTTCAGAGGATGGACAGTGGTTTGGACATGTTCAGAGGATGGACAGTGGTTTGGACATGTTCAGAGGATGGACAGTGGTTTGGACATGTTCAGAGGATGGACAATGGTTTGGACATGTTCAGAGGATGGACAGTGGTTTGGACATGTTCAGAGGATGGACAGTGGTTTGGACATGTTCAGAGGAGGACAGTGGTTTGGACATGTTCAGAGGAGGGACAATGGTTTGGACATGTTCAGAGGATGGACAGTGGTTTGGACATGTTCAGAGGATGGACAGTGGTTTGGACATGTTCAGAGGATGGATAATGGTTTGGACATGTTCAGAGGATGGACAGTGGTTTGGACATGTTCAGAGGATGGACAGTGGTTTGGACATGTTCAGAGGAGGAACAATGGTTTGGACATGTTCAGAGGATGGACAGTGGTTTGGACATGTTCAGAGGAGGGACAATGGTTTGGACATGTCCAGAGAAATGACAGTGGTTTGGACATGTTCAGAGGATGGACAGTGGTTTGGACATGTTCAGAGAAATGACAGTGGTTTGGACATGTTCAGAGGAGGGACAGTGTTTTGGACATGTTCAGAGAAATGACAGTGGTTTGGACATGTTCAGTGGAGGGACAGTGGTGTGGATATGTCCAGAGAAATGACTGTGGTTTGGACATGTTCAGTGGAGGGACAATGGTTTGGACATGTTCAGAGGAGGGACAATGGTTTGGACATGTTCAGAGGATGGACAGTGGTTTGGACATGTTCAGAGGAGGGACAATGGTTTGGACATGTTCAGAGGATGGACAGTGGTTTGGACATGTTCAGAGGAGGGACAATGGTTTGGACATGTTCAGAGGATGGACAGTGGTTTGGACATGTTCAGAGAAATGACAGTGGTTTGGACATGTTCAGTGGAGGGACAGTGGTATGGACATGTCCAGAGAAATGACAGTGGTTTGGACATGTTCAGAGGAGGGACAGTGGTTTGGACATGTTCAGAGAAATGACAGTGGTTTGGACATGTTCAGAGGAGGGACAGTGGTTTGGACATGTCCAGAGGAGGGACAGTGGTTTGGACATGTTCAGAGGAGGGACAGTGGTTTGGACATGTCCAGAGGAGGGACAGTGGTTTGGACATGTCCAGAGGAGGGACAGTGGTTTGGACATGTCCAGAGGAGGGACAGTGGTTTGGACATGTTCAGAGGAGGGACAGTGGTTTGGACATGTTCAGAGGAGGGACAGTGGTTTGGACATGTCCAGAGGAGGGACAGTGGTTTGGACATGTTCAGAGGAGGGACAGTGGTTTGGACATGTTCAGAGGAGGGACAGTGGTTTGGACATGTTCAGAGGATGGACAGTGGTTTGGACATGTTCAGAGGAGGGACAATGGTTTGGACATGTTCAGAGGATGGACAGTGGTTTGGACATGTTCAGAGGAGGGACAATGGTTTGGACATGTTCAGAGGATGGACAGTGGTTTGGACATGTTCAGAGGAGGGACAATGGTTTGGACATGTTCAGAGGATGGACAGTGGTTTGGACATGTTCAGAGGAGGGACAGTGGTTTGGACATGTTCAGAGAAATGACAGTGGTTTGGACATGTTCAGTGGAGGGACAGTGGTGTGGACATGTCCAGAGAAATGACTGTGGTTTGGACATGTTCAGAGGAGGGACAGTGGTTTGGACATGTTCAGAGGAGGGACAATGGTTTGGACATGTTCAGAGGATGGACAGTGGTTTGGACATGTTCAGAGGAGGGATAATGGTTTGGACATGTTCAGAGGATGGACAGTGGTTTGGACATGTTCAGAGGATGGACAGTGGTTTGGACATGTTCAGAGGATGGATAATGGTTTGGACATGTTCAGAGGATGGACAGTGGTTTGGACATGTTCAGAGGATGGACAGTGGTTTGGACATGTTCAGAGGAGGGACAGTGGTTTGGACATGTTCAGAGAAATGACAGTGGTTTGGACATGTTCAGAGGAGGGACAGTGGTTTGGACATGTTCAGAGAAATGACAGTGGTTTGGACATGTTCAGAGGAGGGACAGTGGTTTGGACATGTTCAGAGAAATGACAGTGGTTTGGACATGTTCAGAGGAGGGACAGTGGTTTGGACATGTTCAGAGACATGTCCAGAGAAATGACTGTGGTTTGGACATGTTCAGAGGAGGGACAGTGGTTTGGACATGTTCAGAGGAGGGACAATGGTTTGGACATGTTCAGAGGATGGACAGTGGTTTGGACATGTTCAGAGGAGGGATAATGGTTTGGACATGTTCAGAGGATGGACAGTGGTTTGGACATGTTCAGAGGATGGACAGTGGTTTGGACATGTTCAGAGGATGGATAATGGTTTGGACATGTTCAGAGGATGGACAGTGGTTTGGACATGTTCAGAGGATGGACAGTGGTTTGGACATGTTCAGAGGAGGACAGTGGTTTGGACATGTTCAGAGGATGGACAGTGGTTTGGACATGTTCAGAGGAGGGACAGTGGTTTGGACATGTTCAGAGAAATGACAGTGGTTTGGACATGTTCAGAGGAGGGACAGTGGTTTGGACATGTTCAGTGGAGGGACAGTGGTGTGGACATGTCCAGAGAAATGACTGTGGTTTGGACATGTTCAGAGGAGGGACAGTGGTTTGGACATGTTCAGAGGAGGGACAATGGTTTGGACATGTTCAGAGGATGGACAGTGGTTTGGACATGTTCAGAGGAGGGATAATGGTTTGGACATGTTCAGAGGATGGACAGTGGTTTGGACATGTTCAGAGGATGGACAGTGGTTTGGACATGTTCAGAGGATGGATAATGGTTTGGACATGTTCAGAGGATGGACAGTGGTTTGGACATGTTCAGAGGATGGACAGTGGTTTGGACATGTTCAGAGGAGGGACAGTGGTTTGGACATGTTCAGAGAAATGACAGTGGTTTGGACATGTTCAGAGGAGGGACAGTGGTTTGGACATGTTCAGAGGAGGGACAATGGTTTGGACATGTTCAGAGGATGGACAGTGGTTTGGACATGTTCAGAGGAGGGACAATGGTTTGGACATGTTCAGAGGATGGACAGTGGTTTGGACATGTTCAGAGGAGGGACAATGGTTTGGACATGTTCAGAGGATGGACAGTGGTTTGGACATGTTCAGAGGAGGGACAGTGGTTTGGACATGTTCAGAGGAAAGACAGTGGCTTAGACATGTCCAGAGGAGGGACCGTGGGTATATTGGTAGAATGATGTTTGTTTCAATTTTAATGCACACTTTCATCAGAAATCATTTTTTTATCCATCCGTTTTCTGCCACAGAAAATGTATGGATAAAAAACTGACGATTTGGTCATAGATGCAACAGGTCCAGGAGGAAAAGCCACACCTTCCTCTCTCCCTCAGAGGCAGTCTCCAACTCCTCCTAAGGGGTTCCCAAATGCTTCTAGGTCAGAAACAAGATGGGATCCCTTCAAAGGGTTTTGTCTGTGCCTCCTATTATTGGGGAGAATCCTAAAGAGACACCTGAACCACTTCA
Source organism: Garcialebias charrua (assembly GCA_038048925.1). Taxonomy (NCBI): domain Eukaryota; kingdom Metazoa; phylum Chordata; class Actinopteri; order Cyprinodontiformes; family Rivulidae; genus Garcialebias; species Garcialebias charrua. Next base: position 21,178 of record JBBPBX010007406.1, read on the forward strand.
TCTAACGCGTTTCAGCGAAAAGGAGCAGAAACTGAGAACCCCTCGGATGATGGATCTCATTACCTGATTACCTCATTATTTCTGATGCTGATCCTGGCTTACCTATGGAGGAAGGTAATTTCAGCTGTTTGAATCTAGGATCTTGTTCTTTCAGTCATGAACCCCACACCTCAAGGTGGGGGGTCTGGGGGTCCTCCCCCTGAATTTTTTTAATAAAGTAGCCAATTTCAAATATTTTCAATTAATTTTATTTATATAGCGCAAAGTCACAACAGAAGTAATCTCAGGACACTGAACAGAAACATGCATATATAAAAACCCAGCTTGGGATGGGGTCTCTGTCATCAAATGATATATGACAGAACCTCCTTGAGGCTAATTGAAAGTCCTTCTCTATGGTCTCTTTAAATACCTCCCATGCCTAAGTTTTTTCTTCTGCGGCCATGGAGTTTGCATTCCTTCAGGCCACCCGTACCTGTCTGCTGCTATTCTGGAACAACTAAACCCTGTAAACTGTAATTTCTGGACTTTAGTGCTGAGCCCTCTTCTGTTCACTCTGCTCACATATGATTGTATAGCCACACATCCAGGCTGTCATATTGTTAAGTTTGCAGATGATACAGCTGTGGTGGGATGCATCACAGATAATGATGAATCCAGCTACAGACAGGAGGTGGAACATCTGGAGAGCTGGTGCAAAGAGAACAACCTTCACATGAATGTGAAGAAGACGAAGGAGATGATTGTGGACTTCAGAAGGAACAAACACACCCACACCCCACTGTATATAGGTGGATCTGCGGTGGAGGTGGTCTCCAGCTACAAATACCTGGGTGTACACTTGAATGATAACCTCAGCTGGAGCAATAACACCACCAGCCTGATCAAGAAAGGTCATCAGAGACTCTACTTCCTCAGACGGCTGAGACGAGCCGGTCTGAGAAGCCCAGTCCTCACCTCGTTCTACAGGTGTGCAGTGGAGAGCGTCCTGTGCTCCAGCATCAACGTGTGGCATGGAGGCTGCACAGTTGCAGAGAGAAAAGCTCTGCAGAGAGTGGTGAAGGCTGCACAGAAGTCTGTGGGAGTCAGTCTCCCCACCATCACAGACATTTACACCTCCAGATGCAGAAAAAGAGCCACCTGCATCATGAAAGACCTCACTCACCCAGCACACTCACTCTTTGCACCACTCCCTTCGGGACGGAGGTTGAGGAGCATCAAATGTAGAACCACTAGACTGAGAAACAGCTTCTACCCTGAGGCTGTCAGACTCATGAATAAATAAATAATAAGAATAAACACTGCAAAATGTCACATCATACTGATACTGTACTGATCTGTTTCTTGTTGCTGCGTTCATCTGTGACCATCTGTTTCTTGTTGCTGCGTTCATCTGTGACCATCTGCTCATGTTCGTGCTGCTGTTTATAATGATGTTTTTCTACTACATTAGGGCTTAGTGTATTACTAGCTGATGTGATGTCTCTCTTAGTTAATCCTAGATGTTATTATTGTATTTCTCTTGCATTTGTTGTTGGATGTAACTGGGACCCTGTGTACATAATCTCGTTTTCAACACATGTACTACATGCGGTGCAAATGACAATAAATTCTCTCTGACTCTGACTCTGACTCTGACTCTTAATCCGCTACTTTTTTCAAACGCTTTGAACACCACAGATTTTTTAAAATAGGTTCATGCCACCAAAACATTTAGCTTTGTCACACCCAGGCGCTCACATAGCTGCCCAATACACGTCTCTGATGAGTGGTAGTGATCAATGACTTCCTGGTAGACTACTGTATTTTTTTTCATCAGCCGTGATACAGACTTTAAAAAAAAAAATCATTTACTGTATTTGTGTGCGTTATCGTTACATATTTAATTAAAAGTTTAAAAAATATTCTGTGTAAATATCTCATGTTGCACCGTGAACACCCGCAGCTTATAGACAAGTACGGCCTATTTATGTCCATCCATCCATCCATTTTCTTCCGCTTATCCGGGGTCGGGTCGCGGGGGTAGCAGCCTAAGTAGGGAGGCCCAGACTTCCCTCTCCCCAGCCACTTGGAGCAGCTCCTCTGGGGGAATCCCAAGGCGTTCCCAGGCCAGCCGAGAAACATAGTCCCTCCAGCGTGTCCTGGGTCTTCCTCTGGGTCTCCTCCCGGTGGGACATGCCCGGAACACCTCACCAGGGAGGCGTCCAGGAGGCATCCTAACCAGATGCCCGAGCCACCTCAACTGGCTCCTCTCGATGTGGAGAAGCAGCGGCTCTACTCCGAGTCCCTCCCGGATGACTGAGCTTCTCACCCTATCTCTAAGGGAGAGTCCAGACACCCTGCGGAGAAAACTCATTTCAGCCGCTTGTATCCGAGATCTTGTTCTTTCGGTCATAACCCAAAGCTCATGACCATAGATGAGGGTGGGAACGTAGATCGATCGGTAAATTGAGAGCTTTGCCTTTTGACTCAGCTCTCTCTTCACCACGACAGACCGGTACAGCGCCCGCTTCACTGCGGACGCTGCACCTATCCGCCTATCGATCTCACGCTCCAGTTTTCCCTCATTCGTGAACAAGACCCCGAGATACTTAAACTCCTCCACTTGGGGCAGGACCTCCTCCCCGACCTGGAGAAGGCATGCTACCCTTTTCCGGCTCAAGACCATGGCCTCGGATTTGGAGGAACTGATCCTCATCCCGGCCGCATCACATTCAGCTGCAAACCGCTCCAGCGAAAGCTGTAGATCACGAACTGATGAAGCCAATAGGACCACATCATCTGCAAAAAACAGAGAAGAGATTCTAAGGCCACCAAAACGGATCCTCTCAACACCTTGGCTGCGCCTAGAAATTCTGTCCATAAAAGTTATGAACAGAATCGGTGACAAAGGGCAACCTTGGCGGAGTCCAACTCTCACCGGAAACGAGCCCGACTTACTGCCAGCGATACGGACCAAGCTCTGACACCGGTCGTACAGGGACCTAACAGCCCATATCAAAGGGCCTGGTACCCCATACTCCCGGAGTACCCCCCACAGAACCCCCCGAGGGACGCGGTCGAATGCCTTTTCCAAGTCCACAAAGCACATGTAAACTGGTTGGGCAAACTCCCACGCACCCTCCAGGACCCTGTTGAGGGTGTAGAGCTGGTCTAGTGTTCCACGACCAGGACGAAAACCACACTGCTCCTCCTGAATCCGAGGTTCGACTATCCGACGGACCCTCCTCTCCAGAACCCCTGAATAGACCTTACCAGGGAGGCTTAAGAGTGTGATCCCTCTATAGTTGGAACACACCCTACGGTCCCCCTTTTTGAATAGGGGAACCACCACCCCAGTCTGCCAATCCAAGGGAACTGCCCCCGATGTCCACGCGATATTGCAGAGTCGCGTAAGCCAACACAACCCCACAACATCCAGAGCCCTAAGGAACTCAGGACGAATCTCATCCACCCCCGGAGCCTTGCCACCGCGGAGCTTTTTAACCACCTCGGCGACCTCAGCACCAGAGATTGGAGAGCCCGACCCAAAGTCCCCAGGCTCCGCTTCCTCAGTGGAAGACGTGCCAGTAGGATTGAGGAGGTCTTCGAAGTATTCCGCCCACCGACTCACAACATCCCGAGTTGAGGTCAACAGCACGCCATCCCCACCATAAATGGTGTTGGTCGCGTACCGCTTTCCCCCCCTGAGACGCCGGATGGTGGACCAGAATCGCCTCGAAGCCGTACGGAAGTCATTCTCCATGGCCTCTCCGAACTCCTCCCACGCCCGAGTTTTTGCCTCAGCAACCACCCGAGCCGCATGCCGCTTGGACTGTCGGTACCTATCTGCTGCTTCCGGGGTCCCACAGGCCAAAAAGGCCCAATAGGACTCCTTCTTCAGCTGACAGCATCCCTCACCGCTGGTGTCCACCACCGGGTTCGAGGGTTGCCACCACGACAGGCACCAACAACCTTGCGGCCACAACTCTGATAAGCTGCCTCGACAATAGAGGCGCGGAACATGGCCCACTCGGGCTCAATGTCCCCCGCCTCCCTCGGAACGTGTTCAAAGCTCTCCCGGAGGTGGGAGTTAAAGCTCCGTCTTACGGGAGACTCTGCCAGACGTTCCCAGCAGACCCTCACAATACGTTTGGGTCTGCCAGGTCTGACCGGCATCCTCCCCCACCATCGGAGCCAACTCACCACCAGGTAGTGGTCAGTTGACAGCTCCGCCCCTCTCTTCACCCGAGTGTCCAGGACATGCGGCCGCAGATCAGATGAGACGACAACAAAGTCGATCATCGAACTGCGACCTAGGGTGTCCTGGTGCCAAGAGCACATATGGACACCCTTATGCCTGAACATGGTGTTCGTTATGGACAATCCATGACGAGCACAGAAGTCCAACAACAGAACACCGCTCGGGTTCAGATCAGGGGGGCCGTTCCTCCCAACCACACCCCTCCAGGTCTCACTGTCATTGCCCACGTGAGCGTTGAAGTCCCCCAGCAGAACAAGGGAGTCCCCAGGAGGTGCACTCTCCAATACCCCCTCCAAGGACTCCAAAAAGGGTGGGTAATCTGCGCTGCCGTTTGGCGCATAGGCATAAACAACAGTCAGAGCCCGTCCTCCCACACGTAGGCGAAGGGAGGCTACCCTCTTGTTCACCGGGGTGAACCCCAACGTACAGGCACCAAGATGGGGGGCAACAAGTATGCCCACTTTTGCTCGGCGCCTCTCACCAGGGGCAACTCCAGAGTGGAAGAGTGTCCAACCCCTCTCAAGGAAACTGGTTCCAGAGCCAGAGCCATGTGTTGAGGTGAGTCCGACTATTTCTAGCCGGAACCTCTCAACCTCACACACTAGCTCAGGCTCCTTCCCCACCAGAGAGGTGACATTCCATGTCCCAATGGCCAGCTTCTGTAGCCGAGGATCAGACCGCCAGGGTCCCCGCCCTCGGCCACCACCCATTCCACAATGCACCCGACCCCTTTGGCCCCTCTCACAGGTGGTGAGCCCATGGGAAGGGGGACCCACGTCTCCTCTTCGGGCTGTGCCCGGCCGAGCTCCATGGGTAAAAGCCCGGCCACCAGGCGCTCGCCAACGTGCCCCTCCTCCGGGCCTGGCTCCAGAGTGGGGCCCCGGTGACCCGCGTCCGGGCGAGGGAACATTGTTTCCATTAATTGAACTCATCATAAGGGGTCTTTGGGCTGCGCTTTGTCTGGTCCCTCACCTAGGACCTGTCTGCCTTGGGTGACCCTACTAGGGGCATGAAGCCCCTGACAGCATAGCTCCTAGGATCATTGGGACACTCAAACCCTCCACTACGGTAAGGTGGCAGCCCAGGGAGGGGGGCCTATTTATGTAAAATTTTAAATTTTCTTTTTAAATTTAGTGGGCGTGTTTTACATTCAGGTGCACTCAATAGTCCAAGAATTACAGTATTTATTCCTTAGCCTCCATCATCACTTCTGTTCTGCTGTTCTCCAGAGTCCTCCGGTTGCAGCCCCCACAGGCACCGATGACCTTCTAGCCACAGCTCTTGGACACTACATATGCAATACTTGCCCTAAACATGGTCCATTCCAATTCTTTTTTTTTTTCATATTTGGAACGTACATAAAACATTTCAAGTGGTGTGAGTTGAATATTTCTAAATCAAGGATCTCTACTAAACATTCCAAGTTCCTTAGTATTAGTTGGGTCTACCAGATTTGTCCAGCAGTCTTCCCCAAAACTGGATCCATAGTAAATAACCATGCACCTGTTTTCACTTGATGAAACAAGAGCAACTAAACAAAATCAACACAAGACTGTGCTTTTACTTATTGTACAGACTCAGAATGAACCACACTGCCACATACATGTAATGCTTTTTTATGTATTTTTATACTTCAGGTAAAAGAATCCGGTCACATCTTCGCAAATACGGCGTCCATTTCCACTGATATGCTGATGACACACCGCTCTACTTGTCTACAAAACCAAAATCCACCCACCCACCCTCCATCCTCACCGACTGTCTCAATGAGCTAAATAACTGGTTTTCTAACTATTTCCTTCAACTAAACAGTAACAAAACAGAAATCATTCTTGTTAGCACCAAAAACTATTTTTCAAAATCTGAACATCTTCTCGTCCCCCTTAACAACTCTCTGCTATCCCCCTCCCCTCAGGTCAAGAGTCTCGGTGTCATCCTCGGCACCACTCTCTCCTTCACCTCACACATCAACAATGATCCTCAGTCTGCCTATTTCCACCTCCGAAATATTAACCGTCTACGTCCTTCTCTCACACCCCGCTCCATAGCCAACCTGGTGCACAGTCTTGTGACTTCCCGGATTGATTACTGCAACTCCCTTCTCTTTGGCCACCCTAACAAATCTCTCCACAAGTTACAGATGGTCCAGAATTCAGCTGCCCGTGTCATAACTCAAACCTCCTCCTATAAATCACATCACTCCTGTCCTGGCTCCCGGTTAAATCACGCATCATCTTCAAAATTCTACTTCTCACGTTCAAAGCTATCCACAACCTTGCCCCTCCTTATCTATCTGACCTCCTACAAATATCCATCCCATCATGCTCTCTCAGATCCTCCTCTTCGCTACATCTCCATGTACCCTCTGCCCGCCTCTCCACCAGGGGGAGCAGGGCCTTCACCTGCTCTGCCCCTCACCTCTGGAACTCTCTATCGCCAGACCTTCGAAACACCACCTCCCTTTCTCTGTTCAAGACAGCCCTGAAAACACATCTCTTTAGACTAGCTTATCATTAGCTTTACTAAATGTATTTTACATTATTTTGTATTTTATATTCTTTATGTATTTTATATTTCAAGTTATTCTCTTGATGTCTGCACTGTGCTTGTTGTTTGTTTTTACACAATCTCTGTGATATGTTTCTTGCTGTGAAGTATCCTTAGGTGCTTTTAAATAAAATGATTATTATTATTTTATTATTATTATAATCACTGCTAGATTAAAACCTAACAGACTAACTCAATGGAGGACATAAACACTGTAGACAGTCAATGAAGTTACCAAAATAAAATTTAAAGAGGCAAAAATGTTTTGTCAAACTATGAGACTGATTTAAAGATGAAAACAACACGTAGATAAAATGCCATGAATAAATCACTTTAAAAATAATAAAGTCCAAAATACAAACAAAAAGAAATAAACAAACCTGAAAATAACTGCGCTCTCGGTTCCTGTAATGCCATAAAAGTCAGCTTTTGCTAAATATCATATTTTATTTAATCAGAGATTGACATAAACATGACAAGCAAAGTGGATAAAGACAGTGCAGAGTGAGTTCTCCAGTGGTCTGAGCTTATAGCAGCAGAACAAAGAAGATCCAAGCCAACCCTAACTGTGACCCAGTCAGAACAGATCAAATGTCAGAGTCAGAGAGTCAGAGAGTCAGAGAGTCTTTATTGTCATTTGCACCGCATGTGGTACATGAGATGAAAACGAGATTATGTACACGAGGTCCCAGTTACATCCAACAACAAATGAAAGAGAAAAACAGTAATAACATCGAGAACTAACTAAGAAAAACATCAACTAGTAATACACTAAGCCTAATATAGTGGGAATAAACAGCAGCACGAACATGAGTTTGTATGAGCAGATGGTCACAGATGAACACAGATGAACACAGCAACAAGAAAACAGATCAGCATCAGCATGATGTGATATTTTGCAGTGTTTATTTTTTATTTTATTTTTATTTATTCATGAGTCTAACAGCCTCAGGGTAGAAGCTGTTCCTCAGTCTAGTGGTTCTACACTTGATGCTCCTCAACCTCCGTCCTGAGGGGAGTGGGGCAAAGAGTGAGTGTGCTGGATGAGTGAGGTCTTTCATGATGCAGGTGGCTCTTTTCCTGCATCTGGAGGTGTAAATGTCTGTGATTGTGGGGAGACTGACTCCAACAGACTTCTGTGCAGCCTTCACCACTCTCTGCAGAGCTTTCCTCTCTTCAACTGTGCAGCCTCCATGCCACACGTTGATGCTGGAGCACAGGACGCTCTCCACTGCACACCTGTAGAACGAGGTGAGAACTGGGCTGCTCAGACCAGCTCGTCTCAGCCGTCTGAGGAAGTAGAGTCTCTGATGACCTTTCTTGATCAGGCTGGTGGTGTTGTTGCTCCAGCTGAGGTTATCATTCATGTGTACACCCAAGTATTTGTAGCTGGAGACCACTTCCACTGCAGACCCACCTATTTTCAGTGGGGCATGGGTGTGTTTGTTCCTTCTGAAGTCCACAATCATCTCCTTTGTCTTCTTCACATTCATGTGAAGATTATTCTCTTTGCACCAGCTCTCCAGGTGTTCCACCTCCTGTCTGTAGCTGGACTCATCATTGTTTGTGATGCATCCCACCACCGCTGTATCATCTGCAAACTTAACAATATGACAGCCTGGAAGTGTGGCTGTACAATCATATGTGAGCAGAGTGAACAGAAGGGGGCTCAGCACACATCCCTGAGGAGAGCCAGTGCTGAGGGTTATGGTGGAGGAGGAGAAGTTGTGGATCTTCACGGACTGTGGTCTGTCTGTTAAGAAGTCTAGTACCAGTTACAAATAGAGGGGCTTAGTCCAAGTGTAGATAGTTTGTCTATCAGAGTTTGGGGGATCATGGTGTTGAAGGCAGATGTGAAGTCCACAAAGAGCAGACGCACGTATGAGTCTTTCTGATCCAGGTGGGTGAGAGCAGTGTGGACCACGGAAGAAATGGCGTCCTCTGTTGATCGGTTCTCACGGTATGCGTATTGATGAGGGTCCTCATTGATGTTGACGGTTGCCTTGATGTGGGACATGACCAGTTTCTCAAAACATTTAGCGACTATCGGGGTGAGGGCCACCGGTCTATAGTCATTCAGACCAGTCACTGTGGAGCTCTTTGGGACTGGGATGATGGTCGCGGTCTTCAGGCAGGTGGGAACTGACTCCAGTGCAAGTGAGGTGGTGAAGATGTCAGCCAGCACCTCACAGAGCTGGTCCGCACATTCCTTCAGAACTTTCCCTGGGATGTTGTCTGGTCCGGTTGCTTTATGAGGATTAATCTTTCTGAGACTGCCTCTCACTTCTGCTGCGGACACCCTGAGATGCTCTTCATCTGGTGATGAGGTGAGTCTGGTGCTAGCAGGTCTGTTTGGATCATCAAAACGTGCATAAAACTTATTGAGGGCATCAGGCAGAGATGGGTCCCTGGGGCATTGTTTGTTTTTGCCTTTGTAATCTGTTATGCATTTAATACCCTTCCACATGCTCCGTGGGTCTTGTGAGGTGAACTGTCCCTCGATCCTCTGTGCATACGTGGCCTTGGCCTTCTTAATGCCATCCTTCAGTTCATTCCTGCTCTTTCTCAGTTCCACTTTATCTCCTGACTTGAATGCAGTGTCTCTGGCTGCTAGCAAGGCGTGAACTTCTTTATTTAACCAGGGTTTCCGGTTCGGGTAGGATTTCACATATTTTTTTATGGATACATTTTCAGAGCATGTACTGATGTAACCCAGGACTGAGGAAGCGTACAGTTCCATGTCCACTGAACTACCATCAGTGGCTGCTTCTCTGAAAACAGACCAGTTTGTCCTCTCAAAACAGTCTCTCAACATGGGGGAACTATCTTGAGGCCAGATTGTTATTTCTCTTTGTTCCGGCTTTGAGCGCCTGAGTGGAGGGAGTTCTCTTGGGGCCAGAATCAGAGAGTCGTGGTCGGAAGATCCGAGCGCTGGGCGTGTCTTCGCCGTGTATGCCCCCTTTACATTTGTGAAGACTTGGTCGAGTGTTTTATCTCCTCTCGTAGCTGCGAAGACGTTCTTATTGAAGGCTGGGAGGGACACTTGGAGATCTACGTGATTGACGTCCCCGCAAACAATGAAAAGCCCCTCAGGATATTTACACTGCAGCGAGGTGAGTAAGTCATGAATCTCTCCCTGGGCGTCATTAGCATTAGCATCGGGTGCTATGTAAATAACGCTGATTACGATCACTGAATAGTCACGTGGCATATAATGCGGCCTACATCTTATTGTGATCAACTCCACGGCAGCTGAACAAGCTCTTTTTATCACAAATGTGTCAAGAAAAATAAAAAGGAAGGCATCTTCATTAAAGATGCAACTGCACTCTTTCCCTTTTCACCAACTGGTCATAGTCCCCTGACGCAGAGCAAAGAGGGGGAATGGAAATATCTTCCATACATGATCTGAGCATGATAACTTAAAAAACAAGTGAGGTACTGACATCTGTTTTGGCGCGTGGCTGTATCTACGTGTCAGACAGATATTGGTAATTGGTAAATGGAGCTTATGCTGGTGAAGATTCTCAGTCAGTGGTAAATGGAGCTTATTTTTATATAGCGCTTTCCAGCCCCCTATGAGGGGCCCCAAAGCGCTTTACAATACCAACCATCCACCCATTCATACACACATTCATACACCGGTAGCGGCAGACTGCCATGAAGGCGCCATCCAGTCCCACCGGGAGCAACTCCGGGTTAAGTGTCATGCCCACGGACACAACGACACATGGTGTAGGGAACCGGGATTCAAACCTCCAACCTTCCAATCGGGGGACGACTGCCATTACCACTACACGGCCGTTATTAACAAGTCCTGCAACATCTGCTCGAGGAAATGATTGCTTTGGACATTCTGTGTGGTTAAACTGTGTTGCTTTTTCTTACTCTGCTCCTGTAACCTGGAACACCTTGCAACAAGATCTGCAGTCATCCACTTTGATTTCTTTAAGGGATTTTAAACATTTGATAAGGTCAATAGAAAAATCTTAGCAAACATGTTCTTGTTTTCAGTACTTTACCTTGTTTTATATGGCCCTTTGATTTTATTGTATTTATGACACAATTGCTTTTTAACTGCTTTTATTATTATATATTGTTGTTTATTGTCCTCTGTCTCAAACAGGTCTCTCTTGAAAGGGAGTCCTCGTTACTCAACAAGACTGTATAAATAAAGGTTAAATATAATAAGAAAGGTTCACTATTAAAAATTAGGTTGAAACATCCAAATCCAAGATGGCCTTCGCCAAACCGACCACCCCTATCATTTGAGGAAATATGCGTTCTAGTTTTTATATTGATTCAAAGTTGTTATTTTTTTGTGTGTGAAGTGGTCTGTTAGTAAAATATGGATCGATAAGGTCTTTAATGTAATATGTGTAGCATGAAGCTGCACTGCTCTAATTATGACCCCTGACCGATATTCATCTTTCAGACTCACCATGAATCGTGTGCTTTAAAATTACCTCTGACTTCAATAATGTCTGATGTTTTTCTACACATTTCTCGTCAGGGACACAGAGTCAGCTACAGTCTGACAAAAGTTTACCTTATTCTTCCTCTGTTTCTAAGAAAGAAAAACAAATCATTAATGAAGTCTGTTTTATTTGAAGAACAAACCATGAATCATTTTGATTGTTGTTCTGAATCATTATTATGAAATCATGTAAAACATT
>JBBPBX010007406.1:36358-65407 GCA_038048925.1 Garcialebias charrua
TTTATCTGCTCATCATTTTAAAAACTTTTATAAAACAGATTTATCTCAATTTTACATTACATATTTGCATGAAGAAAAAAATCATACGTTTTTGAAAGAATAAAAATGGGGGAAAAAATTGCTGAGTCAACAGTGTACATCGTAACAATTAACCTATTTTGTCTTTTGTTTTAGTATTTATTGCCATAAACAAAATATAAAATAGTGTCATTTGGTAGCAATACATAATACATCCATGTATTTATGGACTGTACTCAAAACATATGGGATACTTTCTGGGTTTGTACCAAATACCTGTGGGGTACATGTGCTTGGCACCTACAGGGACCAGGCTGTCTTACAAAATAATTCGTTACCCTGTACTTACAGTGTAACAGGGTACGTTCCCTGTAAGTAGGTACCAGGTGTGTGCTCTAAAAGTAACTAGCACATCTTCCTTCAGTACCAATCAACCAAAAGTACAGATAACATTTCTTGTAGGTACCACACACAGAAACCAGGTACAAACCCAGAAACATGAGACATTCAATTCCATTCAAAATACTTTATTAATCCCAGAGGGAAATTAAATGTTGTTGTAACTCATCATACTGGTTTCATTAAAGAGTTGTTCTAGATGCTGATGGCTGTGGGCAGGAAGGATCTCTTGTAGCGGTCTGTCTTACAGCGTATCTGAAGAAGCCTCTTACTGAAGACACTCCCTGTCTTGCGTGGCATCTGCCACGAAAGTGCAAGAAATCTTGAAATCTTGAGGTCCCGGGCTGTAAACTATTACATAAATAGTATGTAACTATTTACCATCACTTCAATACACAAAGGGACAACATTACTAAAATATTATTTTTAAGACCAACCCATACTTCGGTGGAAGGCCTATCACCCGCCATCTTGGATAACAAACGTTTAAACAAAGATCTCATCTTATTTATTAGCCCTCAGAATTTGAGTTGTTGATGACTACTACCACACCAAATTTAATCTCTATATTCGTACAACTGATTGAGGTGTAGCCATTTGGAGACTGGTAGGCAACTCAAAATTGTGGGGGAAATTTTTTTTGTGTGTCCTTCCGAAAGTCCAGAGTGTTTTCGACCAGAAAGCCATAGAGGCTGAGTTTTGCCTGTTTAATTTTTTTTTTAAATCACCACCTATTTTTGTTTGCACGGCTTTTAAAACTGTTTTCTAAGCTGTGCCCCTTATTTTGTTGCCCACTTCTGCTCACATCGTACCCACATCAGCCTGTTTGTGCCCAACTTGGCATCCGCCCCCATGTTTGTGATTTAATTTATTAGAATACACGTTTGAAATGAAGATGGGCAACTTTTTAGTTTTTAATTTATACTATTATGATCCACATGGTTTTTAGGTCTAAATACAGTATTCAGGGCTGTGGCCTCAGGTGTTTGTTGTCAGAGAATCTTCCATGCAGATGTCAAAATGCATTCATTAATTCAATCTTTGTTTATACAGGTTAGTCTCATTGAAATATAGCTCCACCGCTCCAAAACCTACAAAAACTAAAATGAGAAGGTTTCGAGACAGGTTTGAGATAGCTGCCACCACTCTGTGACTATTTTGAGAGAAAACTTGCAATATTAAAAAGAAAATGGGCAGAGTTCAAGGACTGTGAGCTTCTGTGATTCAGTCCAGCCTTATGAGATACAGTGGAACCTCGATTATCGCGAGGGTTACGTTCCAGACACCACTGCGATAAGTGAAAAACCGCAAAGTAGGAATGCTATATTTATGTTAGTATTTATATATAATTTAAGGCTTTATAAACCCTTCCCACACTCTTGCAATGTTCTTAACAATGTTTTAAAAACCTATGTAATTTTAACAACATATGTATATGTACTGTACAGTACTGCAAAATTTTATATGGGAAGATACTACAACTTGAAGGGTGAGTTCAGCTTCAGGATTATTTGTGACTTTCCTGCCAGTTCGGTGAGTTTAATAGAAAGATTGTTACTTCTGACGTTGCAAATCTGTTTTTTACCACATCGGTTTCTCCACTAGCGTTTGCTCCCTCTATTGCTGTTCTTGGAATTTCAGCAGAAAGCAGCGGCCAGAAAGAAGCCTGTTGGCTTCTTAGGAGTGTAGTTCTTTTGACTTGCGTTACAGTATAGGCTCATTGAAAGAAAACTACAAAATGGTGGTACCTACCCAAAGTATTTATATATTTATTTTTGTCCTATTGGTTGGTTCCTGGTCCCGTTATCTTTTTATCCCGTAACGTCCCAGTCACTTGAGTAATATTAAAGTTGACATGTGTCATGTACAGTCTTACTTTGAAAATCCACGAAAAAGCGAGTCCGCGAAAGTCGAACCACGAAGTATCAAGGGCATACTGTACTGTCTTAAAACTGTATCTGTAGTAGACGTATGTGCGACTTAGTTTGCTGTGGCGACCCCTGACGAATGGACCAGCCGAAAGGAAATAAAAAGTTGACGTATGCACATCCAATGTTTGTTTTCAGAAAATCTAATTCAGTTTTGTCCAGTGGTTCTTTAGATATTTGTTGACAGAGACAAACACATGCACTTACAATTGCATGATCACCCACCTTTCATGACAGAAGGCTGTAAATATCTACAAAGATGCCCAGTTGGAAGTGTAAACCAACTACAATGTGGTTCTTGTTAGGTTTTATGTAGTTTTGTGAGTCAATTTAAGTCTTGGTGATCTTTTGCGAGAAGCTGTTGCTTCTTGCTGTTGTGTGAGTAAATTAATTTCCAGCAGCCTGATTTTCACAGCTTGATGAAGTGAAGTGCCGACAGTCTGCTCTGTCTTTGGTAAATGGTAAATGGAGCTTATTTATATAGCACTTTCCAGCCCCCTATGAGGGGCCCCAAAGCGCTTTACAATACCAACCATCCACCCATTCATACACACATTCATACACCGGTAGCGGCAGACTGCCATGCAAGGCGCTTTCCAGTCCTACCGGGAGCAACTCAGGGTTAAGTGTCGTGCCCAAGGACACAACGACACATGGTGTGGGGAATCGGGATTCAAACCGCCAACCTTCTGATCGGGGGACGACTGCCATTACCACTACGCCACGGCCGACCCTGTCTTTGTGCTGAGGAGCAACAATCAGAGGACATGCACGGCTGTCACCGTGCCAGTGTTGTTCTGTCGCCTTCACATAAACACTTGAACACCACAAAAACTCCAGACGGCAGGAAAGACTAGTGTTGGCCTTGGACAGTGACATGACCTAATGCCACAACAGAAATAGCCACCAGACTCGGCCTTGTCAACGCTCCTCCGTCTGCTCCAACCAGAACACTGCCGGATGAAGAAAGAACTTGGCCTCTCGCTCATCCACATCCTTGAGTGGCTGAGAGCATCATCTGGTTGACATCTGCCCGTCTGCGCATATGCTTTAGCAAGAATGTGCAAAGCCTCTCACAGGAACTCACAAATCCACCTCTGTTTGCGCGAGCGTGCTCGGTGTGCAGATGAGCTCACACTGCAAAGAGACTTTTCCAAATTTGTTCTGAGTTCAGATTTCTTCTGTTTAGCAGAGAAAAAATATTTTTTTTCGTGTTAAACTTTACAACTCTACGACTCAGAAGTGTAAACACACCATGGGCACGACTGTCATAATAATTTGGGGCTTTTAACTATTTATTTGCACAATTTTTCCAGGGTGGAATGATAAAACAAATAGAGTAGTTCCTTACTTGTCGCGGGAATTACGTTCCAGACACCCTCGCGATAGGTGAAAATCTGTGAAGTGACGTTATATTTAGTATTTATATACATATCCGTATATATCATTATTCTTGATATAGTGAGGGCACGCCCGGAAGGCCGACGCATTGCCTGCACGGTGGCCTCCACCCTCCTTCCCCTGCTGGAATGGGTCTCTTCTGTTGGTCCCGGGGATGGGGAGCGCAAGGACATGGGTAGCGCGGAAGAAGGCCTCCACTGGCAGCTGCGCCCCATGAGTGCCACAGGCTCGACGGGAGAAGACACCCCCCCAGATGTGCGCCCAGAGGTGTGCAGATGGGGAGGGCTGTACGGATACCGGAGTTATGGTCCCTGGACGTGGAACAGGTTGACCAGTCTTTAGCATTGATCCCGTACTGGTGGCCAATACTGTAGCTGGATATGTTCGCCCTTCCTTCAACATGTCAAGAAGCTCCACCTTCTCTTAAGCATCTCTCTCTGGCACTTGGGTTCACTGCCTGAAACCTTAGAATGTGCAGAACGTTTGGGTGGCATCGTAGGGCTTGAAATAAATTTCAAAAAAAGCAAAAGAGAGCAGACACACTGATGCTACGATTACTGAGCCAATCAGCACCCAGTATACAGAGCACAATGCTCTGGTTGGTCACCTTCCATCAATCAGCCAATCGTGTGTCCTGTACAATCTTACATTGAAAACCCGCAAAACAGTGAGTCCGCGAAAGTCAAACTGCGAAGTATCGAGGGACTACTGTAACTAACCTGACGACACCAAGGGTTGCTGACTTCTCATTTGTGATCATGATTAAAGGTTCACTATGTAATTTCTGGAGAACGCTGGGACTTAGAAATATTTTCATCAGGTGAAAGTATTCTGCTCCCTCCCCCTCAGAGCCATATATGACTCTGAGGGGGAGCCACAGTCCGTGCTCTGTTGAACTTGAGATCTGCAGCTCCGCCCCCTGCTGAATGTCCGCTCGGAGCGCTTCAATATTCTGTGATTATATGTTAATAAAACGTTTTAAAAAATAAAATAAAACCATGAATCACTCGTCCTACAACACAAAAACCAGCAGAAATCAGCAGAGGTTCACGCAGCAACGTTGGACATGATTTAATTCGCTCGTGACTTCCTCGTTTCTGTCAGTGCAGGAATGGTATGTCTGGAATGCTCCGCCCCCACTACATGTCCTGTCTCAGCGCTGCAAAGTTCTGTGATTATATAAAACGTTCTAAAAAATATAATAAAACCATGAATCACTGGTCCTACAACACAAAAACCAGCAGAAATCAGCAGAGCTTCACGAAGCAACGTTGGACATGATTTAATTCGCTCGTGACTTCCTCATTCCTGTCAGTGAACGATGAAGCGATCACTTGACTTTTGGCAAAAAAACAAAATAAAAGTCCAGCTCTGGGATGAAGAAGGGATATTTAATACATTTGTGTCACATACAAATCAGTCCTGCATCGCTTTGCAATCCTTTGAATGAGAATGTGCGCGGCGCTGAGGCTGGGACAGGCGGGGGCGTGGGTTGGGGCGTGACAAACAACTCTGTTTT
This sequence comes from Garcialebias charrua, assembly GCA_038048925.1. Lineage (NCBI taxonomy): Eukaryota > Metazoa > Chordata > Actinopteri > Cyprinodontiformes > Rivulidae > Garcialebias > Garcialebias charrua. The sequence goes on from JBBPBX010007406.1 coordinate 41,624, forward strand.
TATTGGCTGGTCATTGTCCGGGTCACTCTGTGTTTTTAGTGTTTTTATAAATGCTGATAGAGAAGCAAGGGGACTATAGTTTTTTTCAGAGATTACTTTGTCTAACATCAGTCTGTCAGTAGATAGTGACAGAGTGAAGAAATATGTTAAAAATATATTGTTAGAAAAGTTACAGACTGCATTACAAAGTTACATAGTGTACCTTTAATGGTAGAGTTGGTTTAAAGAAGGCAGTACAGTGATCAGTCAGTCACCTTCAGATTGGTTAGGAATGGGTGTATAGGAACCACCAAGGTTCAGAACCTTATATTGTGAGACTGACAGGGTGACAACTAAGAAAGAAGCTCCTGTTGGACAATGATACCAAACACACACCCATCAAAACTGGTTTCTAAATTGGATAAATCAAGCTCTGGAATGACCTTCTAGAAGCCCTGGTCTCAACCTTATTGAAAATGTGTGAACTAGGCTTAAGCCACGGGTCTGTGCTAAAAAACAAAAACAAGAAAAAAACAAAGTAATTATTTTACAATTTCTGCCAAATGAAGTGGTCAAATATCCAGCTAGATTTATGCCAGAAGCTGGTTAAAAGGTTACAAAGTGCTTGTGCTCAAGATGCAACTTGCTATGAGACATTTAACTAAAAATGACTGGGTGTGTACGGTAATGTAACGTTGACCCTATAAATGAGGGAAAATCTACAATTAACTCAGACTTGTGCGCCCAGTTCTTCTTTGTGAAACTGTTAAAGTTTTAAGTTGTACAGTCATTCCACTCTGACCAAAAATAAAATAAAATCGTATAGATCTTTAAAAATATCAGAATAATGTTCAAGATGTGGGGATGGAAACTTCTGGGCACAACTGTATTTTATCAGTGATTATCAGCTCTCACTTTTGGCATGCTACAAACCTTTTTCGGGCCTCGTTTGGAAGAATAAACATGCAGTCTGAGGTCAGCCCTTATCGCTGCATGGCTTCCTGTTTGCTTCCTATTTTTGAAGGAATCATCGGCGCCATATTGCCATCCCTCAAGTCTCCCATCGCATCATCCCCACATCTGAGCGAGGGGAAGACATGCAGTTTCTTCTATTAGTTCACAGTGTTTTTTTTATTTTTATCCCCACTTCCTTCAGACACTTGGAGCTGACATCAGCAGGAGGAAACCACAGAAAGAACTAGGACAGGGACGGGGAACTAATTATCTTAACATCGATCATCTGCTGAGCCACTGCTCCAGTTCTGAAGACTTTACCTCTTAATGCACCACTTCAGTCAGTGTTCACTCTCTGCTGCAGAGGGTTGTATGTAATGAAGAAGCACAAACTGTAACCAGTCAAATCCAATAAAAACTATGGATTTTTTTCTTCCTTGATGGCACGGGCATATTCCAAGATGACAATGCCAGGATTCATCAGGCTCAAATTGTGAAAGAGTGGTTCTGGGAGCATGAGACATCATTTTCACATATGGACTGGCCACCACAGAGTCCAGACCTTAACCCCATTGAGAATCTTTGGGATGTGTTGGAGAAGGCTTTGCGCAGTGGTCAGAATCTGCCATCATCAATGCAAGATCTTGGCGAAAAATTAATGCAACACTGGATGGAAACAGATCTTGTGACATTGCAGAAGCTTATCGAAACAATGCCACAGCGAATGCATGCCATGATCAAAGCTAAAGGCGGTCCAATGAAATATTAGTGTGTGACCTTTTTTTTTTTTTTGGACCAGGCAGTGTATTTTGTAAATGTCCTAAACATTTTTTGGTAGAAAACAGATTGAATTTTTCCTAATTTTAACTTAAAGGTGCACTCTGCAGTTTTTGTAGAACGCAGCACTTAGGAAATTTTTCAACAGGCAAAGCATTCTGGTCCCTCCCCACTCAGAGCCCTATATGGCTCTGCTCCCTCTTGCACTCGCTGCAGTTTCTGAATGCTCCGCCTCCACTACATGTCCTGTCAGCCGCTGCGAAGTTCTGTGATTATATGTTAATAAAACGTTCTAAAAAATAAAATAAAAACATGGAGCGCTGGTCCAGCACACCAGAACACCATGAAATCTGCAGAGCCGTGCACAGCCACGTTGGACATGAGTTTAATTCGCTCGTGACAAATTCATTCATTTCCTCAATGTTTCTGTCACGACTCAGCGGAGGAGGAAGCGATCACTTGACTTTGGCAAAAAAACAAAAGAAAAGTCCAGATCAGGGATGAAGAAGGGGAATTTAATACATTTGTGTCACATACAAAACAGTTTTGCATCGCTTTGCAATTATTTCAACGAGAACCTGCGCGGCCGCGGGGGCTGCAGGCGTGAGGGAGGGGGCGGGGCGTGGGTTAGGAGCGTGAGAAGTGAGAAGCTCTGTTTTTATTGGCTGGTTAACGGCGGGTCACTGTGGCTTTTTAGAAATGCTTTTAGAGAAGCAAGGGGACTATAGTTTTTTCAGAGGTTACTTTGTCTAACATCAGTCTGTCAGGAGATAGTGACAGAGTGAAGAAATATGTTGACAACTTACAGACTGCACTACAGAACTGCAGACTGCAGCTTTAAGCTTGTTAGTAAAAATGATCCAGAATTGAATTCAAAATCTTTCTAACCTACAAAGCCCTCAACAACCTAGCTCCATATTTTATTTGAGATCTTATTGCTCCATATTTTCCTAACAGAGCACTTCCCTCTCAGACTGCAGGCTTACTCTTGGTTCCTAGATTTTCCAAGAGCAGAATGGGAGGAAGATCTTCCAGTTATCAGGCTCCTCTATTGTGGAACCAACTTCGAGTTTATGTCCATGAGGCTGACACACTGTCCAGTTTTAAGACTTTCCTTTTTGATAAATCCTATAGTATCATGATTGTTTTCATCGTCAACCTCCAAGTAAGCAGACTGAGAAAGGAACGACAGAGTCAGAGTACAAAAGGTAAGTGATCTTTATTTACAGGTGCAGTGACTGGTTTTCAGGGCTGGAAAGGGAGGAGAGGACAAGGTGAGTAACTGGATCTTCTAGGTAAGTCTTTGAATTATGATTTCTGAGTAAATAATTCCTTACCGTTTTTATTTTCCAGGTGTGCCCAGAGGAGTAGAGGAAAGGCTCTGGGTTTCCAGAAGATTCAGATTGAGGGGAGTGTCATGGAGAGAGGAGCAGGTTGACCCAATCTGAATTGTTTGGTGGCTTGTAGTTGAAGGGACTCCGTTAATGCACAGGTGAGCCACAGAGAAGAGAAGAGATCCTTGGGAGGACTTGAGAGAGCAGGACATGGGAGTCTCTGACAAAATCATAGAGGTTAGAGTTGGCTTCTTATGCTGCCTTAAGCTAAGACTACTTGAGGACAAATTCACTTACCGTATTTTTCGGAGTATAGGTCGCACCTTTTTATAATTTTTTCATGGCCTGCGACCTATACTCAGGTGCGACCTATATATGGCTTTTTATCACTTTTGGCGAAACAAATTTTTAAATCCAGCTCATTTCACAATTACGTTCATTTATTAAGGAAAAGTTCAGCTCAGACATATATTTGCTATAATTTTTATCAAACAAATAATTGTTTTTAAGTGTTAATCTTCTTAAAAGCCTTGCTGTGTGCTCCTGTGGCAGACATTTGCAGCAGAGCTAAACGTAGGTGCGACCTATACTCCGGTGCGACCTATCTAGGGATTTTTCCAATCTATTGGTGATAATTGGACAGTGCGACCTATACTCCGGTGCGACCTATACTCCGAAAAATATGGTAATTTCCTTAAATGAATTGTTAAAATTGAATAGTTTTCATTTTATACTATTTCTATCTTAACATGTGATTCTTGACCTGCCATTGTGTATCTGTTCTTCTCAAACCCATTTACCCAACTACCACCTCCCAACCACAAGGATGAGGTTGGTTTGCCTCGGTACGCTGTGCTCATTAAATAAATCTACCATGGCAACTGGTTGTTTCTTACACCGTGAGATGCTGTAACAAGAAGACGTTTCATGCCATGCAGCTTACTGCCCATTATTCATTTTTAAAACCCAATCCCTGACAGCATCCAGTTGCTCCGCCTGGTACTGGTGAGAAAAGCTGAATATGCTTATTGTTCAAGCTTCGGCTGCTGCTGTTGTTCAAGCCGGTGGTGATACATCCAGCTGCAATCTTATCAAGACGTGAAAGGAAAACATTATTCAGGAAGGATTCGGTGCAGTTAAACCCACCGCCCTGTCACACACAACACAACCTCAGCAACACCGGACGTCAATGAAACACTGGAAAGATTATGGACTCAACATACCAATGTGTTGACCTGAAGCATATTTACTTCTTTGAGAGGTTTGAAAAGCGTTGGACGTTGGCTACTTGAGTGTTAAATTAAAAGTTGAACAAAATATCAACAATATGTTTTTGTCGGAATTTAAATGTTTAAAATGCACATCACCGACGGCTTTGCACATTAACGTTGTAAACAAAAATCTTGTGCAATGCGCTAGCCCTCAGAGTACTACAGTATGTGTTTAGGATGACTCTCTGCTACTACCACACCAGATTTTAGCTCAATATGTGTAAAACTGACAGCCAAAAAGTCAATTATCTCTGACAACTATTTTAAACTGGGTGACTCTAAAAAGTAATCAGGTGTAGATGAGCATCCAAAAGTTCAGGTTTATTAATATCTGGCTCGTGGTTCCAAGATATTTTGCTAGCAAACACACACACATACATCTATATTTCTATCTTTGTGGGGACGTGGCATTGACTTCCATTCATTTCTATAGCCTAACCCTGACCTTACCCTAAACGTGACCTTTACCAATACATACCCAACCCTAACCCATCCCCAATTCACATCTTAGTCCTAACCCTAACCCATCAATGAGGCTTATACTTCTGGGGATCGGGCTTTGGTCCTCACAAAGAGCAGTTGGTCCTCACAGTGTAGGATGTTTTGGAAAATCGGTCCCCACAATGTACCGTATTCGCCGGAGGAAAATACGCTCCGGTGTTTAATGCGCTTTGTCCAATTATTAACAATAAACCAGAAAAAAACGTACACAATACGCCCCGGTGTTTAATACGCGTCATCACCACGCGACGCGTCAGCGCCTCATTTGCCCTAATCAAGATGGCGGCGACAGAAGCAAGCGAGTACGAAGATCTTCACAAGGAAACACGGTAAAACAATTATTTCTTTGCGAGAAAAAATATATTTCTTAGCTGACTTCATAGCAGACGTGCTTCTGAGCTTAACGAAATGTTCAAATCAGCTGGATTTAAAAAAAAAAGTTCGCTGAATTTTAGGCAGGCGCCAGGCGGGTCAAACCGGACGCTTTCTTTCTTTAAATTTAGCTAAATAAACGCTTAAAAAATATATTTCTTAGCTGACTTAATAGTAGACGTACTCCTGAGTTTAACGAAATGTTCAAATCAGCTGGATTAAAAAAAAAAGTTCGCTGACTTTTATGCAGGCGCCAGGCGGGTCAAACCGGACACTTTCTTCTTTTAAATTTAGCTAAATAAACGCTTAAAAATATATTTCTTACCTCACTATAGCAGACGGGCTCCTGAGCTGAACCAAATGTGAAATCAGCTGGATTTAAAAATCCGCGGTGTGGTTTATGAGTGGTATCTTGCAAACAAAAACAGCTACATCCACAGCAGGGAGCGGGCAGCGACAGAGTCATCAGTCCGACCAAAGGAGGCTTTTTTCGGACACAGCAAGTAGAAACTTCTGGAAGTGGCCCCTCTTCCTCTTCACTCTCTGAGTCCTCTGCTGGCTGCTGCCTACAGCGCCCGTATAGCGGCCGAAACTGGTACTGCACCATTTTCGCCAAAAATGAAAAACGAAGAATCAGAGCGAAAAATGAGTCTAAAAATATGGGAAAAAATCCATAAATAATACTCTTCGGTGTTTAATACGCTGGACATTCAAATGAGCAAAAATACTGCGTATTATAGACCGGTTTTTACGGTAACATTATACTGAACCCCCTTCCCCCCACACATATTTGTATTTCTATCCTTTATTGACTTCCATTCATTTCCAGTTATTTTTATACCCTAACCCTTAGCGGTACATACATGTACCTGATCCTAACCTGTCTGTGTTGTGCGCTGTTTGTAACAACAGTTTTGGAAACACAACTTTTTAGCTAGCACTTCTGTATTGTGCGCCACTAGCTTAGTGCGTCAGTGCCGGCAGTTATCGACGGGGGATCGGTTTGGTAGGCAGGGCGCTCGGTTCTGTTGACATGGCGGGGTGCCCTGCTTGTTTAATGGTAGGGGAAAGACTACTAACCCTAACCTAAACTTAATTCACACCTTATAATAATAATAATAATAATAATGAATTCAATTTATAACGCACTTTTCATTAATGAAAATCTCAAAGTGCCTTAGTCCTAAACCGAGCCCCTGACCCAAAAATAGCATTCTGTCATATTACCTGTATTTGGTCCCCAAAAGAACTGGTCCTGACTCTATAGGTGCACCAAAAAGGTCCTATAAAGGTAACAAATATAGGTACACCACACAGAAAATACTGACTTTCCTTGCAAAAACATACTTTACGTTAAAATCAAAAAAGGCGTTCAATACAGGATCAACTGGACTTTATTTGTTGCAGAAAACGTTTCAACTTAAGTCGAAACGTTTTCTGCAACAAATAAAGTCCAGTTGATCCTGTATTGAACGCCTTTTTTGATTTTATCATGTCCTGGACGACTGAGAATCTTCACCAGCATACTTTACGTTACTTTTTAAAACACAATCAACAAATATGCCCCAAATTTTGCACAATAAACTAATAACTGTTATTTGAAAATGCTTTGTAATCCTGTAAACACTGGTTTCAAACTATGACACCACAAAAGATAATAATGACACACCCACAGGGCAGTATTATTTAGGTCAACCCTACTGTTGGCGGCGCAGTGTAGTGACCCCCCCTACCACCATCTTCCCTCCTCCCGTTAACTGTTCCTGGCTGTAAGGAGAACATTGTGTTCCATCATCTGTAGATAGCGTTTAAAAGGATTTAGCAAAACGTTGAGTGCGCTCATGAGAACGTATGTCCAGCTTGGATAGTCAGACTGACATTTTGATTTATGTTGTATTCAAAATGTCCATCCGTGTGGTCAAACAGAACACTGTGTTCTGCTGTACAACGACAGGTGCAGAACTGCATTAAACATGAGGCACCAGACACATGAAGCCTGCAGAAAACTGTGGCATGTTTAGTGTAAATATATTACATTGTGTGATGAATGGTACAGGCAACTAAAAGAAATAGAGTTTAGGTGTAAATCTTTATCAGACCCTAGGATTCTCACAATATTTTTAATACAATAAACAAAAGTTTTACTTTTGTCTTTGGCAATATTCTTTGTCAAATAAATTTTTCACTTATACATTTTTTTTCTCAAGCCAAAGTCCAGAATATAAAACATTTTAGTCTTGTTTATTGACCGCCACGCAAGTTTTTTTCTCTTGCATTATTATTTTTCACACTTGTTCCTAGTGGCTATTTTACCTTCTTTTGGGGTGGGTGCAAGTACCCCCTAAATTTTAACTCATCACCCCTGAAAAATTAAGAAACCATCATTACGATTTTGTAAGGAAACTCAGTTCTCAAAACTTAGATTCACCAATATATTTAATAAATTTGAAATAAAATATGATGCTTAAACGGGGCGGTTAAATCTTTTTTTTTTTTGTGAGTGTGTGCACAAGTCGAATCCTTGACACCACCTGTCAATCAGCCTAGTAGGCTCGTCAGCAACTGACCTATAGGCAACCTCAATTTGACCCGAAGTGAAACACCCCTTAACCTGCAAGAGCTGGGGGGCATGCGTGAGAGAAGCAGAGTGCTACCTTTGTAGCATTTTAGCTAACATGTCTGTATTGTGCGCCGCAATACAGTTGTCAGCCGTTGTCAACCGGGGTGGAGGGGGGTGTTAGGATGCGTGAGAGAAGCGGAGCGTGCTCTATTCACACAAGGAGAGCCGTTGGTCAGGCTACTTCTTGTTGTGTCATTAACTCTAAAATACAGTAGTTACTGAATCAAGTGTTTACTTATAGGTAAAACTAGATGCTAAACAACCTGTTAAGATACACCAGATTGCAGGAAATGGCATCTACTTAATTCAAAATCTTATGGGGGAGGAATTAACGTAAACACTAGAAAAGAAGCACCACTTAAATCGAATTACCTTACCATTACAAAAAAACTAGAAATTATTTTCAATAAATTTTCTGTCGCTCTTGTGCGATAATGTTTTTTTTCTTCTTTGTATAGATTCCAACCCACATCCATTTAAGTTACGGGTCACAATGCAACAAAACAGTCACAATGCAACAAAACAGGTAAGACAAGGAATGGAAACTCATGAAAACTTTTAGTACGGGCTTGAACCGTTTCCAATCATTACATCACTCTTGAATAACCTTTCACACCGCCTCACTGGTGTGCATTGTTATTTGCTGGCACTAATTTCTTTTTAAAATCCAGAAGAACCTTTAAAACCACCTCCAGGCTGAATCGTGTCTTTGATATCTTCAAACTCATAGTTCTCACCTTGATCAAACACTCACGTAACTTTAGAAATGTGGGATTTGAAGCTTTGCACGGCTAGTGTGAACTCAGATTGATAAATGCACCAAAAAGAAACAATCATCAAAAGACAAGCGGGCAAAAAGCAGAGGATGGGTCCTTGTTTCAGCTGAAGTCACGAAACAGCAGAGCGTGGGCAGACTGTGTGAGAGACGGCAGATCTCGAGTGTTTCGAGCAACAAACCCATTACATGTACTTTTGCTTTTGTTTGCTCTCAAACCTGTCATAGCTGAGTGCAGTCTGTCATGTTCACAATGCAACGTTTCCAAATAAACGTAACATTAGCTGGCTTACCAAGAAGCCCTGAAGGAAAAGTGACGGTAATGATTATAATGTGGCATGTTGGAAGGATTTATAACCGGAGGAAGTCTTCTCTTTGTGGGTGACGTAATATAACATTAATAATAATAATAATTTGTTACATTTGTCATCTGTGTATGTTTCCCATACTTGACACTGCTACTAAACAGGGTTTAACATTTATGTTGTTTAAATTGTTTTTTGGTCCTGCCATCCCTTTGAGCATCTAGATGGGGTGAGTTTATATGAAGTGTCTCTAAGTTTTAGCATTTCTCAGCAGGAAAACAGAGGTTCTAGAAAATGCCTTACAATGTATTTCTCACAATAAACACTTGCATGACTGTATGTAGGCCTAAGCAAAATATTTGAACCAATGAAAATTGCAACTCTCTCTCTTAGGGGTTAGCTCTCGTGCCTCACAGCAAGAATGTCCTGGGTTTAGTCCCCAGTTTGGACCTGGAGTCATTCTGTGTGGAATTTGCATGTTCTCAATTTTGCCTGGGATTTACCGGGTACTCCGGTTTCCTCCCACAGTCCAAAAACATGCCTGTTTTTGCCTGGCTGCCTTCAGGCCCAGGCCTCCCTGGCAAAAGATATCTGTGATCTCAATGGGATTTGTCTGGTTAAATAAAGTTTACTAATAATAAAAATCTTTGTTTAAACATTTGGCATGTAAGGCAATGAGCAATATGTATTCTTTTAAGAAATGTAAGGCTCTTAATGCTGTCATTAGGCCTGTTGCGATAAACAATAAACCAATTAATCGTGTAATAAATTAAAATTATCAACCTCGTTTTCATTTATCGGCTTTATCGTTTCTTCGTCTCTCTCTTTCTACTGAAGACTCTGGATGACAAAAGGCTCAACTCAGGTGCTCTTCACTGAACCCTATCCTTTCTCTTTAAAATCAATTTTAACCATCCGAAATTGCATTTTTGGATGGTTAAAAGCAGCTAAGCTGAGAAGCTAAGCTATGAGCTAAGCTAACAGGCCGACCTCAGGAAAAAACCTCTGTCTTGTCAAAACTCCAAAATTCACAAATTGTCCCTTTGTGTAAAAAGTACTTTGTACTGAGTGTATACACTCAAAACAAATTAATCAGTATTTCTTCTTAAATTTGACATTTCAAACAAAATTATCGTTTATCACAATAATTTCTGAGACAATTAATCGCCCAGCAAAATTTGGTATCGTGACAGGCCTGGCGGTCATAAAACAGTATCCAGAGTTTCCCCTAAATAACTTGCTGGTGGGCGGGGAGGTATGGTGGGACGGAGACACGTCCTGAGCTGTGCGCTGTTTGTACAGACAGTTTTTGAGCGGGGGATGGAGGGTGGCTGCAGCTTGTGGGAAGAGGGAGTGGGAGTGCAGCCGCTAGCTTTTTAGCTAGTGCACCTGTACTGTGCTGCTTGCTAACACTACATCAGTGCCGATGGTGGGGGCACTTCAGTTCGGTAGGCGGGGCACTCCGCTTGTATAACCATGGGCATAGCCAGGATTTTATCAGGGGCGGTTAGTTTAAAGAAAAAGTGGACCTGGAAAGAGCAACACGCCTCGGTGGTTCACTGGAAGCGCATCGGGTTGCCACTCCAAACTTTCTCTCGACTCGGGTTCGATCCTCACTTGGTTGAACTCGAATCGTCGAAGTGGGCAATATTTCAACTTATTTTACGTTTGTCTTTTATTGGATAAAAAAAGGAGTTTGTGTTAACCACAGGCATATTAAGTCTATGGTGTTAACCGGTTCGACATTAGCGGCGTCTCCATACCTTCTCTTTCCACCTCTCTTAACACAGAACTTGTGTTGTGCGGGAGTTGTAGGCGGGACTTCATAGGCAAAGTGGGCGGTTCGTTCGAACCCCCTGAACCCCCCCTGGCTATGCGCATGATAACGGTAGGGGAAACACTGGTATCAATGGAAAGCAACTGCGATTCACATCGCTTAAATTCCTGAAATGGTTTCGAGTTGTGATTTAGTTTGTGTTTTTGCTTGACCATATTTTAGACATAATTGATGTAATTGTTTCTTCTTAAAGGTTCAGTATGCAGTTTCTGTAGAACTGCAGCAGTTAGAAATATTTTCAACAGGCAAAGCATTCTGATCCCTCCCCCTCAGAGCCATATGTGGCTCTGCCCCCTTGTGGTCTGTTGAATTTCAAATTCAAGCTCTGTTTTTATTGGCTGATTCAAATTCAAGCTCTGTTTTTATTGGCTGGTTACAAACTCTGTTTTTATTGGCTGGAAAATGGCGGGTCACCTTTTCTTTTTAGAAATGCTTATTTACCACCTGGAGAAGCAAGGGGACAATATTTTTTTTAATTTTTTTTCAGAGATTACCTGGCTAACATCAGTCTGTCAGGAGGTAGTGACAGAGTGAAGAAATATGTTCATAAAAAAAGCTACATACTGCAGCTTTAAGTCTTCTTTTTTTTCAACTGTTCCATGTTTTTTTTTTTCTGTCTGGCTCTCGCTCGAGGTGGACGCTCCTGCCCTCCCTCCCCTGTTTTCCTTCCTCTTGCTTCGCTCTCTGTGTGTCTGAAGTGCCTGGTACACATCTCGCGAACAAAAACTAAGATTATGGATCTGGTGACCTGGACTTTCAATGCGATCAGCAAAAAAATTCTCAACAAAATGACAGGGTCCTGGAGAACCCATTTGTCCAGCTGAGACTCACGCTGTTGGGTACGTCATGGATCCGTGGGGAGTTTCGCAGCTGATGCGCCTCTCAGTCCTGTCTTAGGAGGACGCTGAAGACGTTTATATATTTGGATTTATGATAGCAGGGGTTCTGCTTTTTGGCATAGGCGGGGCTCTGTTTTATCGACTTTTGAAGAAGACATCGGCAGCAGTTTTGGCCATGACAAAGCTTCCGAGTCAGCATGAAGGTTTGGTTTGTGCTATGAATACTCAAAATCAGCTGATTTACGAGCTAAACCATAAGAGGCCACCTGCGGCTTCTGGGACTCGTCAGCGCAATGGGATCAACTTTGAAGGAGGCTCATAACATGGATCAGTGGAATGGATTCCCACAAATCAGGCCATTTTAAATCAGGCCAGTTCCAGCAGGACTCAAGGCTGATGGAAAAAAATCTGTCTGCTGAAGAAAATCAACAATCAAAGCTTATCTGAATCTGACTCCCCCGTTTGGCCTCAGAGATGGGCTAACTATTAAATTTCTCCTGGGTAACTAGGGATAAAATCTTCATCTATCCTGTGCTGATCTTTTTCCAGGAAGCTGCATTTCTAACATCCTTCTACCAATATACCCACTGTCCCTCCTCTGGACATGTCCAAACCATGTCAGTCTGGCTTCTCTAACTTTATCTCGTTCAACCTGCACTGTACCTCTGTTCTCCTTTGTGCAATTCTTTAATTATGTTAAATAATCTGCAGCCTCAGAATTCTGCTTACATTTGACTTTGTCAAGTCAGATTTACTGTATACAGAGCACATTTAAAACAGAAACTGTTACCAAAGTGCTTAACAAAAAGATCCCGGCATCAAATAAAATGTAACAAGATATTACAGCGCATGGAATAAAAATTTACAACACAAAAGATAATTACGGAGATGGAGGTGGCCTGTCTAATGTTGATGGGCAGCTTGTTCCAGAGCTTAGGGCCCACCACTGAAAATGCTAGATCTCCTCTGAGCTTCAGCCTGGTTTTTGGTACCACCAAAAGCAGCTGGTCTGATGATCTCAAAGCCCGAGAAGGAGCATAAGGATGAAGAAGGTAGGAGAGGTAGAGGGTGCAAGGCCGTTAATGCACTTGAACGTTGAACTTTGGGTAAATAAGAGATGAGCAATCACTTAAAGGAGCTGTATGTAACTTTTCTCACAATATATTTTTAACATATTTCTTCACTCTGTCACTACCTCCTGACATACTGATTTTAGACAAGTAATCTCTGAAAAAAACTATTGTCCCCTTGCTTCTCTAAAAGCATTTCTAAAAAGCCACAGTGACCCGCCGTTAACCAGCCAATAAAAACAGAGTTGGTAACCAGCCAATAAAAACAGAGTTTGAATTTGAATCAGCCAATAAAAACAGAGTGTTGCGAATTCAAAAGGTTGAAGGAAGCTCTGAAACGAATGTGCAAATTTTATGCAGGTTTATTGTACATTATAAGAATAAACCTTACAGCAACCAACAGACCTGACTCCAAGCACAGTCCAACACACACATCTTCAAAGGCAGGGCCACGGTTATAAAACCCTGGATGTCGTCACCGCCTCCTGGAACCTGGAACCGCCTTGGACTGCTTCGGGACTGCCCTGGAACCACCTACACTACCACGTGACCCTCCTTTCTGTCAACAAACTATCAGCTCTGTATGTCAATCATCCAGTGTTATGTCTGTTGTATGTGCAGGCGTGTAACTGTTCCCTAGTGAAAACAAAGCCCGAGAGAAAAACGTTCTGCCTTGTGTCACATTTCACATTATAAGGCAGAATTAAGTGAATACAAATAATGGAACATAATGGGTGTAATGTAATACTGATAGAAATATATTTCAAGAGCTTGAATTTGAATTTCAGCAGAGCAAGGGGTAAGTTTCTGGTATGGCTCTGAGGGGGAGGGACCAGAAACGGGTCTCTGTTCAAAATTTTCCTGTTCCAGCGTGTTCCAGAAATTACAAACTGAACCTTTAACTCTTTATGATAACCCAAGATTACTTTTTCTCTGTCATAAAATGTATTTCACCTTTCCTGCTTGCAAGCACCCTGTAAGAAAAAAGGCACTTCGGATTAAACTGATTTGTCTATTCAAAACAGAATAATGTGTTCCCAAACTGTTTTTATTTATAATATACAACCATAATATTGCAGTAAGTACGGTAGACACAGAGGAGACGGGCCTCCTTCTGCTTGTTTTTGTGATGTAATGGACAACCTGGGACTCCCTCTTGCTCTCCCACCCACGATTGCCCTACTTTCTGGCTGTGGTGAAAACCAGCCTCCTCGGTTCTTGTGCGGCAGTTTCATGCAGCTTTCACAGTCTTGTAAAGCGTGTGTGCCACACACCGAGCTGTTTATTTACCGCGCTATTTCTAAGAAGCGTGCCAAAGGCGTGCCGTTCTCTGGTGAGCCGGGTTTGAATTTACAACTTGGTATTGAAATACAAACAGCGGGGCTTCTAAAGAATCCTCAAATTACAAACGTACTGAAAAACACATTCTGTCAAGCTTTTGCATGAAGAACATTTGAAATGGGTCACCACGCACAGATCTTTGTCAGATTAAAACACAATTAGGAATAAAGAGAAGAATTACAGATTTAAATCGCCTGCTCTCTTCATAATAATACATAAAGAACAATGCTTGACGTGCATAAAATGGTCAAAAGTGTTACATTATTGATGTGCAGCATCAGAGTGTGAAGTTACACAGAGCAGCCTGCAGTACACCTGCTGAACATGACGCCTTTACCTGAATCTACAAATGTACAAATGTGCTATATAAATAAACTGAACTGAATTGAAGTAAAACATTTTTTTACTCAGATCTAGATTCCCTCTCTGATGAGAGTGGTCCAGATTTTGGCAGTAGAATACGCTCTAACCTGTAAAAACAACTGAGCTTAATGAAGAGGGTACCGGTATATTATAAACAGATTGTGTGTCTATTATTTATAGGCAATGCAAAATGTTTTTGTTTACATTTATGATTTTAGGGATCTGTTTTCTATCATGCATTCTCATTCACAATCGAAATTACCTGGGACTCAATTTTATTATACACTAGACATTCACTCATAAACATCCTCATAACATTCACATATAGGAACTTGGAGTGGGCACTATGGTTATGGGTGGTGGGATGACACTACTCTCACCACCTACTCTTGCCTCCTGTGCCTGTGCTCACTTACAATGATGCATTTAGACAGTATGGGCTTGGGTTAGAGTTGGGGTGGAGGGGAAACTGGCATTATGCCAGCCTTTGCTCTTTCACTTCCCCTTTTAATTGCACTTTATTACAACACACTTCAACAGCACATCTGGGGGAGGGGGTGGGTGTGTCAGGGTCTAGTGTTTTTTTTTTTTGTGTGTGTGTGTTTTTGTTGAACCCCCTTAAGACAATCCTGCTAACAGGTTGGTACGCAACCTGTACTCAGTATTTCTAAATTGTTGTCAAGGCTCAAGGTTCTTTATTGTCATTCGCATCACATGAGGTGGAACGAAATTGTGTACCGGTACTCAAAGTCCGAGTTAGGCAGTTACACCCCAAAATAGCAAAAATATAAATTGTAAAAAAAAAAAAACAGTAAGGATCTAAGATATAAACTAAGAAAAACGCTAAATACTAATGGTGAAAAACAATAATACGCCAAACAACAGCAGCACAAACATGAGTCTGTGTGAGTGGATGAGTACGAATGAATACAGCAGCATGAGATCAGCAGTATGGATAGTCAGCAGCACATATCACCAATCAAAGCTGCATTACAGTGATGTTTTTTTCTTTTTTCACAGTAATCCTGATTAGGGATTTAAGAGTCTTAGTAGGGTACTGTCACTTTTATACTGTACCGCCATTTCTAAAAAAAAAAACACCGGTACTCAGCATCAGTGTCACCAATTTATGACCAATTCAAATGAACTGGGACACCTTTAAATTTGTAATATTAATAACTTTTATAATAATTTTCCTCACTCGCTCTCGAGAAAGACGGATGCTTTTCCTTCCCTCTCCTGCCTCCCTCCTGCTTTTTTAATCTCCATCCTGTGTATCGGAGCTTCTATTTACGCATCTTCCGAATCGTAAATTACTGTCATGGATCTGGTCAGCTGGACTTCAACGCAATTGATCAAAAAAATTTCAACTAAGCGACAGAGTGCTGGTGAACCCTCATGCCCTGCTGAGATGCACACGGCGGGGTACGTCATGGATCTGTGGGGGAATGGAAGCTGATGTGCCTTTCTGTATTGTTTCAGGAGACAGTCGAAGATGTAATTGGACTTATGATAGCAAGGTTTCTGATTTTTGGCACCGCCGGATACCTATGTAATCAGCTATTAAGGAAGATGGCGGCAGCAGTTTGGCCATGGCCATGTTGACATTATGTGAAGGATTGGTTGTAGGGATGGCACCCTCTTTTGGTCAATCTCCACCTTCTGGTTCCCTGTCTACGTGTCCAGGTGGTTGTGATTTAGTTTAAGTACTGTGTGGGTGTATATAAGTCTGCGTCCTTGCATAGTTCATTGTCGGGTCATCGTCTGTGATTATCGTGACTTCGTCTGCTCCTCATGAATTCCCCCACGTTCTGTGAATAACGCTGCCTCGTCAGCATTTTGGTTTTGTGTTCATTAAAGTGTTTTATTATTTTACTCCTTGCGCCTGAGTCCTGCCTGCACATTACCATACCATACCATACCAACTTTATTTATAGAGCACTTTATGCATCCAACAGGACCAAAGTGCTGTACACACGATCATAAAATACACAATCATAAAATACAATACAATCAACATTGGGTTCGTTCCTGCCTCCTGAGTAATTTCTGACATTGGTTCGTGCTTTAAGCACTCAGACTCAGCTGATCTACGAGCTCAACCATAAGATGGAAGCGATTTATGAAAATTATAAGCCACTTGCAGCTTCTGGGACTTGCCATCATATTGGGGATGACCTTAGAGGAAGCTAATAAGCACTGTCCAGCAGAAAACCCACACATCTGGCCATTTTGTAGCTCGAAACTACCAGCTTGCTAGCAGAACTCAAGGCTGACGAGAACTAACACAGCCTACATAAAAAATAAATAAAAAACAACGGTGGCTTATCTGAATCTGACTTCCCAGTTCGACCTTGAAGCAAAACTTATCAAATTTCTCCTGGGATGTGTGTAAACCAAGAAGGCTCTGCTTTACGCAACCTTTTGGATGTCTTGAATTGTGTCCTGACAAGGACAAGGTGTGAAGAAATCTTTTTTGTAATACCACTATCCTTTCCTTGTGGCCTTTCCCCTTTTCTGTAAAGAATAAGGGGCCGCGCTTTTAGGAGCAGCAGCCCCGTGCGCTCCGCCCATCTTTTGGACGACTGTATGAAATATAATCTCACTGTACTTCAGTGCAGTAATAATAAAGCTTATTCTGATTCTGATAATGAAGAGCAAACACGTCGAAGCAGATGGCCGCTTGTCCTGAGCCTGGTTCCGCTAAAGGTTTCTTCCTCATGAGGGAGTTTTTCCTTTCCACTGTTGCCTTCATGCTTGCTCAAGATGAGTCTGCGATGGAGTTAAACTCAAAGCAATCTGCTCCTCAGATAAATAATGTTAAATCATTTTATTTATATGTGAGTGTTTCTGTTCAGTGCCCTGAGATGACTTCTGCAAGACTTGGCGGTATATAAATAAACTGAACTGAATTGAAGTAAAACATTTTTTACTCAGATCTAGATTCCCCTGTGATGAGAGTGGTCCAGATCTTGGCAGTAGAATACGCTCTAACCTGTAAAAAAAACTGAGCTTAATGAAGAGGGTATATTATAAACAGATTGTGTGTCTATTATTTATAAGCAATGCAAAATGTTTTTGTTTACATTTATGATTTTAGGGATCTGTTTTCTATCATGCATTCTCATTCACAATCCAAATTATATTCAGGAAATAAACTTAAGTGAACAGGAGTTTTACTGTGTTCGTCACGATCTTGGGGTTTTGTGTTGTAGATTTTTGTGTGTGTGTGTGTGTGTGTGTGTGTGTGTGTGTGTGTATAAGTTGTCAGGGGAATTTAGGTAAAGGTTTACGGATGTTTGTCACTGCTAAGTTAAAGTAATGTGTGTGAGGTCACACAGAGTTGTTCTCTCAGAGAAAAGCTGCAGGCACCTGACGTGTCTGAGTCCAAGAGGCGAGGTTGCCATGCCGATAAGCTTTATAAAAACACTTCCTGCCTCACTGTCCGGTGCAGATTCTCACTGACGAGGCTCTGAGCACGTAACTTTGTACATCTGTGACCGCCTGTTTTTGTGACTGATTAAAAATCGTCTCCTCTCTTTGTGTGGCTTCTTTTTTCGTAAGTAGATAATAATAGGATGTTTATTCATCCAACATAAATCTAAACGTGTTTTTGTTGTTTATTTAGTTATTTTCTTCTGGTGTGTTTCTAGTTGCTAGTTTCCCAGTGTGTCACTGCCACTGTTTACCTGAGGTGCCCTGTTTCCCAGTACCACGCAGCTGTCTTTCACCTGCTTGTCAGCCCCAGCTGCACTCACTCAGTAATCACCACTCCCAGCATACCTGAAGTTCCATGCTGTTTGCTGTCAGGGAACCTGGCTATTGTTGTTTTAGTTCTGTCTTCCTGCTGAACGTTTTTGTTTTTCCATCAGCTTTTTGTGTTAATGAAAGTTTCAGTTTTGGCTTTTTTTCTTTCTCGCTGTGTCGCCATCTCCATCTACCCTTCGACAACACTGGCCTCATAATTGAAAGAAGAAGCTATAGTTATCATCTGTACCATTGCTAAAAGCACATTTGAGCATATTGAACTTGAAAGAACACTTTCTGTGTGATTTCTTATGGCTTTGGCTACAATTTGAAGTAGCTGTAATTTTTTTTAAAGTCTATTGAGTTTGGATGTTGGCTTTCTGAAGGTTCCGGTGCACAAATAAAAAGGAAAATAGGGAAATACAAGCAGATTTGAGGCCATTACTTGGAAAATACCACCACACACTTCTCTTAGGTCATAAAATGAAATTATCTGCACTGGCTGTATGGCTCACACTGGGGGGCTACAAATGCCTCATATATAAAGTATTTTTTATTTTGGAAGAGACTTGAAGCCAGATATACTGTAGTCCCTCACTTATTGCGGGGGTTACGTTCCAGACACCCACGATAGGTGAAAAGCCATGAAGTAGGGACGTTACATTTATTTGAGTATTTACATATTTTTTTAAGCTTCATAAACCCTTCCCACACACTTGCAATGTTCTTAACAATGTCCTACTGAGCCAATCTCCAGGGTGGACTGATCATCGGGAGTACTGGGAAATTTCCCGGTGGCCTAGCCCGCTCAGCGATTGCAGAGGGGCTGGACCAAAGGCTCGTTTCATGGCTCGTTTCATGTTGCGCTTGATTATTTTAAATAAAAAATCCATGCCGCTCACTCAGGTATCTGCCTCACTGAAGCTCCCTGAGCAGTAGCGATGGGGAAAGGCAGACCTCGACCCCGCCCCTCCTTTCTTTTTCTGAGGCTGTCAGTCACAGCAGAGCAGAAATATGCAACAGGTTTTGCTCCCGGCGCCCGCCTGTTGTGCGTCTCTTCTGTGACAGACAGCCTCAGAAAGAGAAAGGAGGGGGTCCCTCGGCGATGACTGAGTGGGCCAGGTTACCGGGAAATGTCCCGGTGCTCCCGGTGGTCAGTCTTCTCAGCACAATGCTCTAGTTGGTCGCCTTCCATCAATCAGCTACCGGTAATTTGTTTTGTGTATAATCTTACTTTGAAAACGCGAAAGAATGAGTTGGCGAAAGTCAAACCGCATAGTATCGAGGGACTACTGTACTCACAACTTAAATGCAGACATATTTTAATCTATCTATTTAATTTTTTCTTAATGATCATTTAACCCATGTCAGCTCATTTTAAGCAATACTGTACTGAAATTGCTAATCTTATCTAAAACAAATACAGTTACCAACATTTACACTAGATTTTATTGTTAAAGATTGATAGCCCAAGTGTCACTGCCAGATTGTAGTATATCCTTTTAACTTTCACTATTTCTATCATTTTTAACACCTTCATGACAATACATGTTACTAGTTCACCACACGTTCAAAATTGCCAACCAAATTTCGCTTAGGGCCCTCTGGAGGCTTGGGCCGGCCCTGTGCAGCCTCCATGCCACACGTTGATGCTGGAGCACAGGATGCTCTCCACTGCACACCTGTAGAAGGAGGTGAGGACTGGGCTGCTCAGACCAGCTCGTCTCAGCCGTCTGAGGAAGTAGAGTCTCTGATGACCTTTCTTGATCAGGCTGGTGGTGTTGTTGCTCCAGCTGAGGTTATCATTCATGTGTACACCCAAGTACTTGTAGCTGGAGACCACTTCCACCGCAGATCCACTTATGTTCAGTGGGGTGTGGGTGTGTTTGTTCCTTCTGAAGTCCACAATCATCTCCTTTGTCTTCTTCACATTCATGTGAAGGTTATTCTCTTTGCACCAGCTCTCCAGGTGTTCCACCTCCTGCCTGTAGCTGGACTCATCATTGTTTGTGATGCATCCCACCACAGCTGTATCATCTGCAAACTTTACAATATGACAGCCTGGATGGGTGGCTGCACAATCATATGTGAGCAGAGTGAACAGAAGAGGGCTCAGCACACATCCTTGAGGAGAGCCAGTGCTGAGGGTTATGGTGGAGGAGGAGAAGTTGTGGATCTTCACGGACTGAGGTCTGTTTGTTAAGAAGTCTAGTACCCAGTTACAAACGGAGGGGCTTAGTCCAAGTGTGAATAGTTTGTCCATCAGGGTTTGGGGGTGAGTCAGGTGAGTCATGTCCGCCATTTTAAGACAGATGTTGACCAAATCGAAGTCAACTGAATCTTTGCTTTAGTATGTACATGTACTTTGTAATAAGTAAAATAGTAAAAACAGCTTGTAAGAAGATGTTTGACCTGCTTTACTTTGTTAACAACTTTATTTTGTACTAGACAGTGAGTTTGGTTTTCTAAAAAGCATTTGTTGGTGTTAGCTAGCTAATGCTAATAGCATTTAGCACCAGCTAGCTAGCAAAAACCTAACTTGTATATCCAATCAGACAGACTCTGGGATGTTCTTTGTAGTTCCAGTTCATCAAATCAGTCATTAATTATCTATACCATAGTCCCTCGTTTATCGCGGGGGATCCGTACCCTGAAGCCCCGCGATAAGTGAAAAACCGCAAATAGTAGTACGAACAGTAAGTAGTAGTCTATTTTAGTATTTATATATAAATACATATATTAAGGTGGAAGGAAGCTTCTCCTGCAGTTGTGGGCTGCACACAGGTGCAGCAGGTGCCAAATACTTTAAAATTAAAATGTATTTAAAATAAAATATTCATACCAATCGTGTGGCTCATCCATCAATCAGCCAATTGTGTGTCATGTCCAATCTTACTTTGAAAAGCTGGGATGGAGCGAATCCCCGAAAAACGAGCCGCAAAGTAGCGAGGGACTACTGTATAACCAAATTATTTGTAGAAATTTCAACTCTTAAAACTACTTAAGTTGGAACGATCCAAATTTGACCCAGCACCGGGTTAATTTACACTTAATACATTTGTGTTGTTTTTAACCCAGCAGTAACAATTTAGATGTAAACAATAAAGAAGAATTTGTAACTTTCCTTCCATCCAAGTCAACTGGCGATGGAAAAACATGTCTGACTCAGTGTTGGGTGGGTGCGTGTGAAACACTTGACGATTCG
Source organism: Garcialebias charrua (assembly GCA_038048925.1). Lineage (NCBI taxonomy): Eukaryota > Metazoa > Chordata > Actinopteri > Cyprinodontiformes > Rivulidae > Garcialebias > Garcialebias charrua. Next base: position 62,914 of record JBBPBX010007406.1, read on the forward strand.
TGACTCGTTCAAAGTACAAAACAGTCACTTTATGTTTATAACTCCTATGAATGGCCACCTTTAATCTTCAGCTTTTATGATGCAAACGTTAGTTTCACTGTATTTTACAGCAAATGCTCTGATATCAGCTCGGGGATACCAGGAAATCAAAAGTGTGTATGAGCTTGTTTGTTTGCAGAGCTCAGGTAGAAATCAGGGTGGAGCTCCCTCACACGTTTCTAGGTAAAAGGTTTCTTTTATTACATCGGCCTCCCTCTTGGAATCGAGCGAAATTGTTTTGCCATGTCATGGGCTGTGTTTTCCACATTCCTGACACTAAAGTCACCGTTAGCTGCCCTGGAGCTGGTCTGCGCTGATTCAAACATTCCCCAGACTGATGTTCAAACACACCCTGAATAACACCTTCATTCTGACAACTTCGAGGAACTTCTAGGAGCTGCTCGCCCAGTGAGCTTGTTTTTTAAGTTGCTTTCAAAGTCATCAAGCTGTCAATTAGAGGCCAGCAGGGTCACCGTGGTTCTCCCTGTAAGGTCATCACCCCACCTTTGCCTCTTGTCTGGAAGATGTCCTCCTCATTTCTTTTTAATTTACCTATCCATGCGCAGTGGTCATTCCCCCCGGCGCCGATACAAGTTCTTTGTGTAACAAAGCTGGATACGTTTGCAGAACCAGTCAGCACAATGTGATAAATGATTTGCTCTCTGGTTAATTAACCCACATCAAAAACAATGTGTTTTCTGAAGGTCTTCAAGGTCTAAAGGCAAAAGTGAAACAATTACAAGAAGAGAGGAACAGATAGGTTCTCTGGAAATAGATTCTTCTTATTTTCTGAGAAAAACCATCAATCCAGCACCCTGTTCGACTCCTCTGACAGAGAGAGGAGGGAGGAATGTGACCTGAGGCGTATTTCAACTTGACTCTGTAGGTGAGTACAACAGCACAATTGAAGATACTGTAAACACATCCCTCAACAGCTGATCTGGCTTTTTTTTTAAAAAGTCTCATTACTGTTTGTGGAAAAAGTCACAAAATGTCACCTGTTAAGTTTATCATCAGCAAAACGGCTCTGTTTTGTTTTCTGTCAGGTTTGTCGTTGGGTTCTTGTTTTGCAGTCCCAGTTTAGGATTCAATTGATTAATTCTGAACAATTGAATAGATTTTAAATCAAATCTATATGCATGGACAGATGTTGTTGACTGTCAGAATTATTTCGTTATGGCAGCATATAGAAATGACTAGTTAAGCTAAAATACAGCGTGAACGAAGCATTCACACTGTTGTGACCCATTTTTCTTCCGTACGTTTTTCAGCATATTTCTCGTTCCACAATTTTTGTGCTATTTCAACAAATCATTTATCAAAATGTTCAGCTCATTTACGAGAAGGGTGCTATGACTTTTGGTATTGGTGCAACTTTAGCTTTTTGAAATATTTAGCCTTTTCTGACATTGTTTTCTCATAGAAAATTGATTGAGGTTCTGGTTCAGCTTCTTTCAGCTTCCTTGTGCAAATTTAAATTTTTTTTGGCTACTTTAAGCTAATTTTAGCTGTTTTTTCAGCTGTTTTGTGCTCCTTTCGGCTGTATTCTGCACGTTTTGTGCTTCTTCTAACTTCTTTCTTCTAAAGTCAGCTCATTATGCTCCTATCAGCTCATTTCTGCAAGTTTCAGCTTTTTCTTCCATTTCAGTTCATATTTAGCTATTTTTATGTTAATTTAAACTTTTTTTGGCAAATTCCACATTTTTTGCACTCATTTCAACTTTTTCAGCCCAATTCAGCAACAATGTGCTCTCTCCACGTCCTTCTGGTAATTTCAGCTTCTTCCTGCTTGTTTAGCTACTTTTCAGCTGTTTTTTTGTTGTTGTTAGTGGTAATTTCAGCTTTTTCCCCCAGATAATTTCCACTTTCTGTGCTCTGTTCTGCTTCTTTCAATTTAATTGGGCAAGCATTTGATTTTTCAGCTTTCTTCTGCTAATTTAAGCTTGTTCTATATTTTCAGCTATACTTTTAGCATTTTTAGCTAATTTCAACTGTTTTCAGATAAATTCAAGGTTTTCGTGGTAATTTCTGCAACTTTCTTTTTTTTTCTTCCATTCCAGCTACTATTTAGCTGTTTTATGCTAATTAAATCCTTTTCAGCTAATTTCATTTTTTTTTAAACTCATTTCAGCTCTTCTTGCCTCCTTCTGGTACTTTAAGCTTCTTCATGCTTTTTCAGCTACCGTACTTTTTGCTAATCTCAGCTGTATTTTTTTTTTTAGCAAATTTCTTCATTTATATGCTAACTTCTGCTACTTAAAACCTGATTAAGCAAATATGTGTTCTTTCTGTTTTTTCTACTAACTTAGGCTTGTTCTACATTTTCAGCTACACTTTAGCATGTTTTTTAAAGCCAACTTCAGCTGTTTTTCGCACATATATATACATATACAGTACAGTACATACATATATACACATACACATACATATATATACACCTGTATATATGTATATA
>JBBPBX010007407.1:0-10220 GCA_038048925.1 Garcialebias charrua
CCGCGTTAGCTGATGTTAGCCCCGCCATTAACATGTTAGCTCGTTGCGCCTCCGGTGCAGCTCGCTGTCTGTTGCTTCACACGGTCCACAGTGTCGTTTTCCTTCTTCCATCCGTCCTCCACAAAACCGCCGTTCAGCTCCCAGCTCTGATCAGACACGGTCTATCCGAAGCCGGCTGTGAGGCTGGAGCTAACTGGCTAAACTGGCGAGCACTGCCGAAAACTGTCGGAAACTGCCGTAAACTTTGTAAATCGGCTTAAAAATTAAAAATTATGTAATAATAATAATAATAATAATACTTTATTTATAAAGCCATTTAAAACAACCACAGCTGCAACAAAGTGCTGTACACATGAAATAAAGAACATTAAAAAAGAAAAAAAAGGAAAAATAAATTTCATATTTTTATTAATTATGATTTATGCCGTTAAGTCCGAGTTGCCGTAGGTCGAGGGCTCCCTGTATTTGTTTGTCGGTCAGCAAAATATTGCATAAACCACTGGACGGATTTTATTAAAACTCTTGGAAAGTCAGTCAGAGTCAGAGAGTCTTTATTGTCATTTGCACCGCATGTGGTACATGTGATGAAAACGAGATTATGTACACAGGGTCCCAGTTACATCCAACAACAAATGCAAGAGAAAAACAGTAATAACATCTAGGATTAACTAAGAAAAAACATCAACTAGTAATACACTAAGCCCTAATGTAATAGAAAAACATCATTATAAACAGCAGCACGAACACGAGTCTGTATGAGCAGATGGTCACAGATGAACACAGCAACAAGAAAACAGATCAGCATCAGCATGAGTCACGATTAACTTATGAAGTCAACCCAATTCAAGATGGCCACCGTAGCTAATTGTTCTTTAACAAACACAAAAATGGCTGGAAGTAGGGATGCACAATATTGGATTTTTGGCCGATATCCAATATGCCAAGATATTAAAAGATGTTAAAACTTATTTGGCCGATACCTATACCGATTTTTTTATTTTTTACCTTGACCAACTTACAGAGACTACATAGCTTTCTCTGCTGTGGAATTAAAAAAACTACATTACTGTATTCTGCATGGTCTTTGTCATTTTGGCCTGCTACCAAATGCAGCTACCAAAAAGGGGGCTGAAAATTATGCAACACTATATAAATATATAACAAAAATAACAAAAAAACAGCACCTTTTATATCGGTGAGTTACTGTATTTTGACGGAATGACTGATGTCCGATATTTAACTTTATTGCTAATATCGGCTGATGCTGATACCATTCTGATAATATTGTGCATCCCTAGCTGTAAGTCAAATATACAAATATGGAGCTAAAATTTAGCATGGTTGTAGTCGAGAATGATCCCTACCACATTCTCTCAAGAGGTAACAGAATCAGGTGAGAAGTTTATTTAAAACTTTAGCATGCATTAATGAATATGTATTCAAAAAAATACTACGGTAGTTATTTTTATTTACTTTGACATTTTTAAACTGATAAACTAGTAAGTATATATATGAGGTAAAAATCCAGTTTAGTTGTCTGTTATTTTAACATCTGTTTAATTGGATGCCCATGGTTGTCATTTCAGTGAGTAAAATTTGATCATCTTGTTTATTTTAACTTTCAGATACCAGCAGACTGGTGTGCGGTGGATGTGGGAACTCCACTGTCAGCAGGCAGGCGGCATCCTGGGTGATGAGATGGGATTGGGCAAAACCATTCAGGTCATCAGCTTTCTGGCTGGACTAAGCTACAGCAAACTGCGAACGAGAGGGTCCAACTACAGGTACACACTCAGAAACACACACACAAACTGTGTCCAGAGACTGTGTGTCTGTATGGTATGAATATTTGATTAGTAGGATTTCTGCTTGAGAGTGTTTGTCTGAATTATTAAACATGTTTCAATTATCAGACTCTTCACTTTCTTACTGCAGACATCAGAGAAAACACTCACACTCTTGAGTGTGTGTCTTTGTGTGTGTGTGTGTATGTGAGAGAGAGAGAGACTGTATTTGCATCTTCATGAGTACCTAAAAAGAATGTTGGACGGATGAAGTGGGGGTGGAGCAGGTGTGGGACAACATATCAACCACAGAGAACATGAGGGAGTGGTGGTGATCATCAGCTTTTTACTGCACCGACGACACTCGTGCATTCAGTAGGCGGAGCTTCCCTGATGGTCAATACTCTGTCTGCTATAGAAGCCCACAAATTGATTGCTTGCAAACTCAATTATGGCCCAGTATCAATAGCTTCCAGCAGGCAGAGGTTTATAGCAGCCCATTAGTGCATCATTGTGTGTGTCCATACGTGTTTGACGAGGTTCTTGTAAATCTTCACAGATGACTTGAAGATATGTGCGTGCACTTTCTTTGCGTTATGGCTTTGATTGACTGCATATGTTGGTGTTTTTTTCTGAGCACTGAACAGGTGAACTCGTTGTATTGTGGTTTCCATACACCTTTTGCTTATACTGTACAGTATAAGGAAACAAGTGTGGTCCCTGCAAGTCAGACATGTATCAATAATTTTATTAGGGAAGTAATGACTGTAGTTGTCAAATAAAATATACTGAAGTTGTACTTTTTTTTTTGTTGTAATTTAGGCCACAGCTTTAGCCTGAAACGTTACTCGTTTGGTCTCTCTCTGCCCTGTGTGTGTGTGTGTGTGTGCGTGCACAGATATGCTGGTTTGGGTCCAACCCTCATTGTGTGCCCGGCTACAGTCATGCATCAGTGGGTGAAAGAGTTTCACACCTGGTGGCCTCCTTTCAGAGTGGCAGTTCTGCATGAAACGGGCTCATTCACCAGCAGTAAGGTAAAGTATTTGTTCTGGTCTGGAGTGAGACGGTTTTAATAATTTAACTAGAAAACAAGAAAGTTCATACTCAATAATCCAGGTATCAAATCTGATAAGTCTCAATCTGGTCATCTGGACAGTTTCTTTTAGTCGAAACGTTTCACCCTCAGTCCAGAGGGCTTCCTCAGTCAGAGTTCCAGCACACTGATCTTCCCCCACTGGACTGAGGGTGAAACGTTTCGACTAAAAGAAACTGTCCAGATGACCAGATTGAGACTTATCAGATTAACTAGAAAAGTTTTGTTTCCTCTGGGGGGCACTAGAGGATTGTAATTTCTTATCTGTGTTTCTCCTTTGCAGTTTTAGTCCTGGTCACATTGAAACAGTTGCACTGCTCAAACTCCATTTGAAATGCAGAAAACATGTTTAGTAATTGATAAAAATGTTGGTTTAATGACGATTTTGTTTTCTCTATTGCAGGAAAAACTGATTTTAGAAATAGCATCATGTCATGGGATCCTGATTACCTCATATTCAGCTGTAAGAAATCTGCAAGATGCCTTACTACGGTACAACTGGCACTATATTATCCTAGATGAAGGCCATAAGATCAGAAATCCAAATGCTGGGGTTACTACCGCCTGCAAGCAGGTACTGTTTAAATTCATGTAACTGTTCATCCCTTCCCATTGTTTTGGTGTTTGCATTAGGTGAACAAGCGATTTTTCTGCCATTATTACCAGTTTTAGAATTTGTTTCTAACATTCTTTCTCTCTTCCATCCAGTTTCCCACTCCTCACAGGTTCATCCTGTCAGGCTCACCTATGCAAAACAATTTGAAAGAGCTTTGGTCTCTGTTCGACTTTGTCTTTCCTGGCAAGCTGGGGACGCTGCCTGTGTTCATGGAACAGTTTTCTGTGCCAATAACTATGGGAGGATACAGCAATGCCTCACCTGTACAGGTACATCAAAATGTGCACGTACGATTCCGAGTTGTTTAAATTATTTTCCACGAATCTTCATTTTAAGTGAAAGTCACGACAAAAAAGGTGATCTGTCAGTCTTCATATTCTTAAATAACATTACAAAGATAAATGGTCTGAACCAGTGGAAACAAGTTCACACAAATGCATTTATACACAATTCAAAAAAAGTTAAAATAGGAATAGTGGAACAAAAAAAAAACTAAGTGTAGTGCTGGATAATGTGCATCTATGCAAAAGAACTCCAGTTCATCTCTAATGTGTGAGAGTGGAAGTGGATAAAGTAAAGAGCCAGTGAGCTCTATCGTAGGCTTTTGTCATTAGCGTTCAATCGTTAATAACCCACTGACTGTATAGATTTAATTATTTAAGATGGCTATTGATGCTTCTTCCGCTGTCGATAATAAAAACCTTTACTAATTATTAATGTTATTAAATGGTCAGAGAGGGCAAAGCTCTGCTGCTTTATCCTGTTCTTGAAACTCTCAGAGCAGCAGAGCAGGCCCCCCAGATGATGCATAAAAAAACATGAATGTACAAACAGATGTATGTGAAAACATACGTGTTTGGGGTGGGGCTTGATGTGCATGTGCATATTGGCTCCATTACTAAAACGGGCTTTTGCACCCCCGTGTGAATCCACTAAGCAGCTTGTGCTGAGATCGCAGAATCTTCTACTGCCCTCCTGATTCTTTTACCACTTCCATTTAGCTCCAGATTTCACCATTTTATTGTCCCCTCCAGCGTTGCCAACAGCGTCTTTGATCCCGCTGCAAACCCCCAGTGAGTTCATGTGTAAAAGGCTAACTGGCTTTTAGCACCAACTCTAGATAAAGTGTAGCAGACCATTTCCAGAGGGGCTTCACAAGGGTAGGACAACGTGTTGTTAAACACCCCCATTTCCAATAGAGCTGATCAGAAGAATTGATAAAAGAAGAGAGCACTTGATCAAAAGCTCTCTGATCAATGTTTAATGTCTTGCAGCGCTGAGGGACCAACATGATGATGAGGAACCATGACTTCTGAGGCCTCTGTGCTGATGTGTAGCTTCAAGGTTTAACTGTTGTCAATTTGTAGGTCCAGACTGCGTTCAAGTGCGCATGTGTGCTGAGGGACGCAATAAATCCTTACCTGCTCAGAAGAATGAAGGCAGACGTCAAGGCCAACCTTTCCTTACCTGACAAAAATGAACAGGTACTCCTGGTCTGATATGCTTGACCCTGCTTTTTTTAAGTATTGATCAACCTCTAACACCCCTTCCTCTCAGCTGTGCAGGTGTTTATCTGATTTGATGTGACTCTTTGCACCTCATCTATAGAACATTTGATGAATGTGTGTTGCTCCTGTCTGGTGAAGCCAGCTAATAAAGTCCTAGTAAAGTAAAAAGAGTTGGTATTCATTAAAGTGGCTGGTCTCTGGTCTGTCCTTGCGCCTGACGCTGGTTGACTGCTCTGTCCACTTCAGCTCATTAAATCAGTCCCTGAGGACAGTGTTTGCTTCTAAAATACAAATAGTTTCTCTTTAATTCCTCTGCTCGCTCTCTTCACTTCATCAAGGGGTTTTAAAGTGGATGCTCACTGTCCATTTCAAACCCTTACGCTGTGTGTGTGTGTGCGTGTGTGCATGTGTAGGTGCTGTTTTGCAGATTAACAGAGGAACAGCGGCAGGTGTATCAAAACTTCTTAGATTCCAAAGAGGTCTACCAAATACTAAATGGAGACATGCAGGTAAGTCTTATTTTAAAGTGGCAAACCATGAAGCAAATTTTAAACGTGACTGTTCTTGATGGTACATGTTTGGATCTGAAGTCATTATCTACTCAAAAACAAAAAAAGCAAAACTCAATTTTTAACCCTTTTGTCTGAACATATTTTATTCATGCAGAGGTTCAAGTTTGCAGCTTAGATTTGAAGGAATCTAAATATTTATTAGATTTCTAATAAATAAATAGATTTTCTTTATGTCTATATTTCCTCCAACCATATTTTTGTACCGCGAAGTATAGGGATGCATGATGTTGGATTTTTGGCCGATATGCAGTATGCCGATACGTTACAACTTATTTGGCCGATACCGATACAAATACCGATATTTATTTTCCCTAGACATACTTACAGAGACTACACAGCTTTCATTCAACCTTTATTTAGGCAGGTTAATCCCATTGAACCTCGAGGACTCATTTACAAGAGAGACCTGGCTACAAACAAAGAATGACGACAACCGCGACAACAATAGACAGTCATAAGAGAGGCATACAGATTTTTTTTTTTCTTCAAAGAAGTTAAAAAAGATGTCGAAAAGTAGCAAAACAGCTAGATTATAAGGCAAATCAAGGCACAATTTCTCTGCTGTGGGATTAAAATATTGCATTATTCTGCATGGTCTTTGTCAGTTTGGCCTGCTACCAAATGCAGATGCCAAAAAAGGAGGCTGAAAATGATGCAACACTTCAACTTGGATTATGTTTAAAGGTGCAGTCTGTAAGTTTTCTAAAAATATATTTTTAACATATTTCTTCACTTTGTCACTATCTCCTGACAGACGGATGTTAGACAATTAATCTTTGAAAAAACTATAGTCCCCTTGCTTCTCCAGGTGTTACTAAAAGCATTTCTAAAAACCCACAGTGACCCGCCGTTAACCAGCCAATAAAAACAGAGCTTCTCACTTCTCACGCCCCTAACCCACGCCCCCGCCTGTCCCAGCCCCAGCGGCCGCGCACGTTCTCGTTCAAAGGATTGCAAAGCGATGCAGAACTGTTTTGTATGTGACACAAATGTATTAAATTCCCCTTCTTCATCCCTGATCTGGACTTTTCTTTTGTTTTTTTGCCAAAAGTCAAGTGATCGCTTCCTCCTCCGCTGACTCCATGACTGAAACAATGAGGAAATGAATGAATTTGTCACGAGCGAATTAAACTCGGGTTCAACGTGGCTGCGCGAGGCTCTGCAGATTTCCTGGTGTTCTGGTGTGCTGGACCAGCGCTCCATGTTTTTATTTTATTTTTTAGAACGTTTTATTAACATATAAACACAGAACATCGCAGCGGCTGCGACAGGACATGCAGTGGAGGCGGAGCTAAGGAGGCTGAGCTGAATTTCAGCGAGAGCAAGGGGGAGCAGAGCCATATATGGCTCTGGGGGGGGAGGGACCAGAATACTTTCCCTGTTGAAAATTTTTCTAAGTCCTGCGTTCTACAGAAACTTACAGACTGCACCTTTAATGTGCATTGCTGTATTATACAGAGTCAGGGATTTGTTGAATGACAGAGCCCTGTATTTGTTGTATAATACAATTATTATTCCACATTTGATTTACTGCATTGTTGTTTGGGGGAAAGCTTGTAAAACATTTACAGAGCCTATTTTTTTGCTACAAAAAAGAGCTGTTAGAATAATTACAGGAAAACATTATTGTCACCCTTCTAACACCTTATTTGATCAACTGAAATTGTTGAAGTTCCAGGACTTGGTGGATTATAATATTTTGTTAGTTATGTATAGAGCTCATAAAAATCAACTGCCTGTAAATATCCAAATGCATTTTGTTAAACGGCGAAGCTGTTATAATCTTAAGGGAATAGAAGTATTTATTAAACCACAATACAGGACCAGTTTAAAGGGTCGGTCAACCTCAATTCAAGGAATTGGCTTATGGAATGTCTTGGAGACTGAAGTCAAAAATGCAGCAACAATGATTACATTTAAGAAAATGATAAAAAGTGGACTATTGCAAAGATATAAATGAAATACAGTTGTGTATGTTGCTTTGTAGTTCGATATTTTTTTGGCAAATTGTTTCTTGTTTTTTATTGGTTAAAGTTGATTGTTGTTTGATTTGATGGACTGTAAGAGGGGGCAGTTAAAATAAGATTTTTTCTTCTTACTGCCACCCTTCATTTTATTTATGTGTTGTATATTTATTTGATGTGAAATGTTGTATTGTTTTGTTTTTTATATAAAATGAATGAATAAACTAAACTAAACTAAAAATGTCAATTTTATTCATGACATTTACTCTCTCTAACACAAAGACAACACTTGAACAGTGCAAATTTGTAAATTTGTAATTTTCACAAATCTAAACTATATATATAAACAGCACTTTTTATATAGGCGAGTTATTTTGATGGAATGGCCGATGTCTGATATTTAACTTTATTGCTAATATCGGCTGATACGATACTATGCCGATCAAAAATGTTGGTCTAGAGAACTTCCAAGAACAATACTTGGATTATTAATTATTTAGCCACTCAACTGATATTTCACCTCCTATCTCCAGCTCACATACTGTACTGGTGTTTTTTTTTTTTTCCCCATAAACCTTTAAACTTTTGAAGATTATCATCTTAAAGCCAAATTCAAAAACTCTCATCTTTTGTCTATGTAAGTTTTTTAAACCTCTTACAGCTTAACCTGAGCATGTTTTAGCTCACTTTGAAAAGGTTGTGCACTTTTTCTCACATTAGCCAGACCGACGAGAGAGAGAGAAACAACCATTTATCACCACTGACCAAATGGACGTGGTTGAAGAGCCACGGGTGACCAGATTGTGCATAGATGTATTCAGTGGTCACTCTCAGTCCATTAACCACCATTACTAATGCAGTGACCGCTGGGCCCTCATCAAGAAACAGCCTTTATTGTCTGTAAATAAATTATGTAATTCATTCCTGTAGACTAAAGTAAATGTGCTTATTTGTTTAAAGGTGCAACGCTGCAAAATGCAATAAAATTGGCCATTGTTTTTACTACTTGTGTAGAGTGAAGACTATGAATATTTATCTTTTTTTTTTCCTGCTTTTTAGGTATTCTCAGGTTTGATCGCGCTGCGTAAGATCTGTAACCACCCGGACCTTTTCTCAGGCGGGCCCCGGATGCTGAAGGGAATCCCGGAGGACCAGCTAACCGAGGAGGAACAGTTTGGCTTTTGGAAACGCTCAGGCAAGCTGATAGTGGTGGAGTCGCTTCTCCGTCTCTGGTTCAAGCAGGGACAGAGGGTCCTGCTCTTCACACAGTCTAGACAGGTGAGGAAGATGGCATTCAATGTAAATGATGGTTTATTTTAGGAACGATTCTGCATTTCTACCTTGAATTATGTAAGTCAGATCGTCGTTGCATTCATTCATTCAACCTTTATTTAGGCAGGTTAATCTCATTGAGCCTCGAGGACTCATTTACAAGAGAGACCTGGCTACAAACTAAAGAAAATTATATCATTATGCATTACATCAGGTTGTGATGTTACTCCTTTGTATTTCCTGCTGGATACTTGCAACAGTGTTAGGATGGGAAAGACAGAGGAAGTGTGTATATGTGACAGAGGCCCCAGCTGTTGCAGTCAATACCAATGAGATTATACCTCAGAGGGAACCTGAGACCCTCCCTGTCGGCATCTCTGTCCATGTAATATTAATCTGCTCTAATCCTTTTAGAGCTAATCCAAACCTCAACCCCTCTCTCCTCATCTTTGCCTGCCCCTCCTGTCTTTTTTTTTTTTTCTCACCGTCTTTCTGTTGTCTTCATCTTATATATCGTTTCCAGATGCTGCACATCTTGGAAGTGTTTGTACGGGAACAGAACTACTCGTACCTGAAAATGGATGGGACGACCACAATAGGTTCCCGACAGCCGCTCATCGCTCGCTACAACGAGGTGAGGATTAGCCTTCTCGAATGGTTCTGAGTGTTTCCCATGAAAATCCTGTCCTCAGGGAGAAAAGGCTTCTGTTGAACCCTGCTCTGCCTGAAGTGGAGACACTTAATTGATGACAATCTGTTGGTCAAAAGAAATGCTGTGATTGGTGTGTGTGATAGGACATTGTGCATTAGGATCACAGATGTATGTCTTCAGAAGTATTTCAGAACTTAAGTATTTAATGTTGAGTTGTTCACAGTTGTTTTCCTCTTCATCTAGGGTCAAATCCAAACTAATTGTCACAAGTTGTACATGATTGAATGTCATTAAATAATCACAATCTTTTGATCCTGGTCTGTCTTTGTTACAGGACAAATCCATTTTTATTTTCTTGCTGACCACTAGAGTTGGTGGACTGGGAGTCAATCTGACTGGAGCCAACAGAGTCATCATTTATGACCCAGACTGGAACCCCAGCACTGACACGCAGGTTAGAAACTTGCATATAATACCATGCAAATAAAAGATTCATCAAGAGCATTAAATCTTATGCAAGTCAAAAAGTAATCCGTATCACTAGAAATAAATAAAAATCTGTTGGTTTTGAGCAAACATTTCCTCTGTCATCTTACAAAACTTAGAAAAAAAAATACTACTACAGTAGTCCCTCGTTTATCACGGGGTTCCATACCCTGAAGACCCACGATGAGTGAAAAACCATGAAGTAGGAATAGTAGTAGAACTAGTAAGTAGTAATTGATTTTATTAAATAAATAAATAAATAATATATATATA
>JBBPBX010007407.1:13906-25711 GCA_038048925.1 Garcialebias charrua
CCGACAATAATCCCTTGACATATGTAATGAGCACTGCCAAGTTAAATGCGACAGGACATAGGTGGGTAGGAGAGCTTGCAGATTTCCGGTTTAACATCAAGTACCGACCTGGTAGAGTTAATGTGGACGCTGACACTTTGTCACGCCTTCCGCTGGACATTGACAGTTATGTTGGAGAATGTACAGAGGAGCTTAGCCGAGACATTGTTTGTGCAACATGGGAAGGGAGTGAGGTAGCAAAGAAGAGTGATGTTGCCTATGTAGCTGCCTTAAACCTGGCTCAAGACATTGGGTCGGACACTAGGCCAGACGCACCAGCCTTACCTAGCATTAGCCATGAAGAGCTAGTGAGAGCACAAAGACAAGACACGACAATTAAAGAACTCCTCAGGTTAAAAGAGACCAAACCCACACTAACTGACAGAGACAGACAAAATGCAGATGGGTTAGTGCGGAGGTTAATGCGTGAGTGGGGGAAACTTAAGATGGAGAATGAGCTACTTTACAGAGAAGCTGGGGGTAGAAAACAGCTTGTACTGCCTGCAGAGTACAGGCCCTTGGTGCTGAAACTCCTTCATAAGGACATGGGTCACCTCGGTGCTGAAAGAGTTATCAACCTGGCCCGAGATCGCTTCTACTGGCCCTTTATGAAGAAGGACATTGAAGCTTATGTGACGAGACAATGTCCCTGTATAAAACAAAAGAAACCCACCACACACATTAGGGCACCCATGGGGAGCATCAGTTCCAGTGCACCCATGGAGCTAGTATCCATTGACTTTATGCATCTAGAAAAGAGCAGAGGTGGTTACGAATACATCCTTGTTGCAGTTGACCATTTTACACGGTTCGCTCAGGCGTGGCCGACCAGAAACAAGTCAGCCAAAACTGCTGCGGAGAAACTATACAACGATTTTATTCCTCGTTTTGGGTACCCTGCTAGACTACATCACGACCAGGGCCGTGAATTTGAAAACTCACTGTTTAGGGGACTACAGCAGCTGTCAGGTGTCAGTCACTCACGTACAACACCATACCACCCACAGGGAAATCCTGCAGAGAGATTTAATCGCACCCTACTACAAATGCTGAGAACTCTTGAGGAGGCAGAAAAGGATAACTGGAAAGACTTTCTGCCCCAAGTTGTCCATGCATATAATTGCACAAAACATGAGGCCACAGGGTTTGCCCCACATTTCTTAATGTTTGGACAGCATCCCCGCTTGCCCGTGGACCTCATGTTTGGACTCAACACAGAGGAGGACAGTGAAACACCATATGGATATGTTCAAGAGTGGGCAAGGAGGATGAAAGAGGCTTATCGTATTGCTAACAACAACAGCCAGCAATCGAGCGCTCGTGGAAAGAAACACTATGACCAACATGTGAGAGGAGTTGTCTTGGAGCCTGGTGATCGAGTGTTAGTTCGCAACCTGAGAGAAAAGGGCGGACCTGGAAAGCTCAGGTCATATTGGGAGCAGACTGTGTACATTGTCAAAGAGCAGATCAATGACAGCCCCATCTACAAAGTATGTCCCGAGAACAATGCCCAGAATACCAGGGTCCTCCACAGAAATCTGCTGCACCTGGTGAATGACTTACCTTTAACTGTTGATCACAGAAAAGATAAAGCACCCACCAAGAGCAGAGTCAGAGGCCACCGGGTCACTCCAAGCCAAAGTAATCGAGACAGCGACTCATCAGATTCTGAGAGTGACTCCAGGATGCGTTATTGGCTCAGAGTACCTGCGTCAACAAGATTACAGGAACCAGCCACCCAAACTCATCCAGTGTCGAGCCAAGTTTTCACACCCGTGGACCAACAGAGGGACTCTCAACTGAGCACTGTAGATGAACATTTTCAGCATCCAGCTGAAAATGAACTGGTCCAAAACGGTGAAACGGACGATGCACAAAGAGAACAAGAACTGGGAAGAGACACTGAACAGGTTGAACCTGAAATTGAGCGAGAGGAACAAGTACCAACTCAGGAGGAATTTCTCAGGAGGTCTACTCGAGCAAGGAGACCACCTCAGACATTCACCTACAACACTATGGGTCAGCCCTCCTATCAGCCACAAGGGGTCATAGGTCATGTTGGACTGTGTGGGCTACAAGCTTCACCATTATGGGTAATGCAACCTGTACAAGAGCAATTTTATACTCAACAGACTGTGCCTTATGCAACGACAATGCCTTTTGCAGTGCCTTATAATTTGGTATACTGAGATGTGTACACTGAAGGGAAAGGTTCTTTTGAGTGAGGTTCCTGTGACAAGAACCAAGTTGTTAATATTTTGTGAAATGTTATCACTGGCGTTAAAGTGTCGGGAGCCACCTTTTAAGTTGGGGAGCGTGTGGTGCACCTGAAAATGTCACCACAATATTTGGTTTTCTTATGAATGTAAAGTATTTCCATGTGCAGGGGATCCTATTTTCAAATATATGTTATATTTTGTTTGCGGTTCGGCAATTTAATATGCCTGCATTTTTATAGTGTTTTTCTGAGGAGCGGTGATGACGAAGCGGAACCTTTGTTTTGGCGGGGTGCGTTGCTTCCAGGTTGGTTTTGGGGACGGACTTCACATGCTTTCTGGAGCTAAACGGCAAAACAATGGTCGTCATCTTTGACTCCTAATTTTATTATTCTTCAGGTCAGTACATGGTGAAAACACATCACAACTACGATGTAAGATGTTTACCTCTTATGTGAACAGCACATATCACTGTAGGGCGGTTTCTGTGCAGTAGTTGCAAGTAAATAGTCACGTTAAATCTGGCAGGATGCCAGCTCGCGCTGGGAAGGTCTCGCGGGAAAGTGAATAGAAGGATTTGATATCTTACTAACTCCGGGTTGAGGATCACTTTGTTTTGTTTGAATGATATTCAGACCAAGTGTGGGAACTGAGGTTAAAGGTGGAACAAGGTTAGATTCTGCATTTGTTTTGTAAGTCTTGTCATTTTATTTTGATCGGTGTTCAGTTAAAGTCAGTGTACATTTTAAATGCTTATCAGTAAATATAGAGCTAGATGCAGTATTTGACATATTGTCTTCATCTAAGTGAAGGGTGAAAATGTGAAAAGGTTAATTACTGTAACACTGGTAAAAGAAGGAAACCAGGTTTGTAAATCATTGATACCATACAGGTACACTGTAAAATATTGGTTTGTTAAGTAAATATAGAGCTAGATGCAGTATTTGACATATTGTCTTCATCTAAGTGAAGGGTGAAAATGTGAAAAGGTTAATTACTGTAACACTGGTAAAAGAAGGAAACCGGGTTTGTAAATCATTAATACCATACAGGTACACTGTAAAATATTGGTTTGTTAACAAATCCTATAAATAAACATGCTTTCTGGAGCTAAACGGCAAAACAATGGTCGTCATCTTTGACTCCTAATTTTATTATTCTTCAGATGGTGTGTCATCACTGTTGCAGCAGTCCTGACACTTGGGACCTGTAACAGATGGTTAAGCCTTATTTGAAGATAACCTAAGAAATATTGTATTGGCCTCTGAGAAAACGCTACCAACTGGAGGCACCAAGAGATGACATTGATTTACAGAAGCACCTTTTTCTGCCTAAGGAGGCAAATTGTGGTTTTACTGTGCAGAGGTCAACGTATCTTCCGGGCGGAGGCTCCCAGATGTTATAAGGACTTTCAGTGTGGCTGCCCCCCGCCTGTGGAACTCTCTTCCTGACTGTCTAAGAGCCCCACAGTCTGTGGTTGACTTTAAGAGCGGCTTGAAGACCTTTCTTTTCAACCGAGCATACTCTACCTCCTCATGATTCTACTTTTGATCTTAGTTGATACTGTTATTGATTTTACTTGTTTTATTACTTGTTTTATTGACATTTAATTCTGTTGCACTTTGTAGCACTTTGAGATTTTCATTAATGAAAAGTGCGTTATAAATTGAATTCATTATTATTATTATTATTATTATAAGGAGAAACTCCTGCTTTTTTCCAGCTGAGGCGACTGTCTAAGCTGAAGCCCATATTGTCCAAAAATAACCTGGAGACAGTAATTCACGCATTTATTACATCTAGGCTTGATTACTGCAATTCACTCCTGTTTGGTATTAGTCAGACCACCATTGCACGATTACAACTGGTCCAAAACACAGCAGCCCAATTTTTAACCAGTACAGGCAAAGAGAGCACATTACACCAATCATGGCCTTCCTGCACTGGCTACCGGTTCATCTTCTAATCCAGTTCAAAATTCTCCTGTATGCTTACAAATCGCTGAACAGTCTCGCCCCCGACTAGCTTACTGATTTGCTATAGTTGTATGTCCCACCACGTGCTTTGAGGTCAGCGGACCAGTTACTTTTAACAGTTCCAGGAACTCGTCTTAAACGCAGAGGTGACAGGGCCTTCTCTGTAGCAGGCCCAAGACTCTGGAAGGAGTTACCTCTGCTTGTCAGACAGGCCCCTCACATCCCGAGTTAACACAAGGTCCAGTGTATGTCCGTGCTCTTGAGTGGGACTGTTTACGTGCTGATTTAGATTAACTGAGTCCCTCCCAGAATTAACAGATTAAGTGTTTACATGCACACCATTCCGATTATGAACTGGCTTGAACCACCCGTCTCACAAACAAGCCACTAGGGAGCACAAGCCAGTGTATCTCTTGTGCCGGTCCCAAGCCCGGGTAAATGGTGAGGGTTGTGTCAGAAAGGGCATCCGATGTAAAACACTTTTGCCAAAACCATAATGTGAGTTCATCAAAGTGAAACCATACCGGATCGGTCGAGGCCCGGGTTAACAACGAGCGTCACCGGTGCTGTTGACAAACAGGGTGCCGGCGGAAATTGTGCTACTGTTAGTCGAAGACCCCGAGGAGGGAAACGTGTCAGGAGACAGAGGGAGAGGAGGAAAGTGAAGAATGTAGGACTGAGGGTTGCAACTCTAAATGTGGGGACAATGACAGGCAAAGGTAGAGAGCTGGCTGACATGATGCAGAGAAGAAAGGTAGATGTTTTATGTGTCCAAGAGACCAAGTGGAAGGGCAGCAAGGCCCGCAGCATTGGAGCAGGGTTCAAACTGTTTTACCATGGTGTGGATAGAAAGAGAAATGGAGTAGGGGTGGTCCTGAAGGAGGAGTTGGCAAAGAATGTAGTAGAGGTGAAGAGAGTGTCAGATAGGGTGATGTGCCTGAAGGTAGAAGTAGAAGGTCTGATGCTAAACATAGTCAGTGGTTATGCTCCACAGGTTGGATGTGATGGGGAGGAGAAAGATACATTTTGGAAAGATTTGGATGAAGTGATAGAGAGTATTCCCAGGGAGGAAAGAGTGGTGATTGGAGCAGACCTGAATGGACATGTTGGTGAAGGAAACAGAGGGGATGAGGAAGTGATGGGTAGGTTTGGTGTCAAGGAAAGAAACCAGGAAGGACAGATGGTGGTGGATTTTGCCAAGAGAATGGAAATGGCTATAGTCAATACCTATTTCCAAAAGAGGGAGGAACATAGAGTGACCTATAAGAGTGGAGGAAGGAGTACACAGGTCGACTACATTCTGTGTAGAAGAGGAAACCTGAGGGAGATTGGAGACTGTAAGGTTGTGGCAGGGGAGAGTGTGGCCAGACAGCATCGGATGGTTGTGTGTAGAATGACTGTTGTTGTGAAGAAGAGAAAAAGAGTAAAATCAGAGAAGAAGACCAAATGGTGGAAGCTAAAGAAGGAAGAATGTTGTGAGAAATTCAGAGACGAGCTGTTAAAGGCTCTGGGTGGTAAGAAAGAGCTTCCAAGTGACTGGGCTACTACAGCAACAGTAATTAGAGAGACAGGTAGGAAGGTACTTGGTGTGTCATCTGGACAGAGAATGGATGATAAGGAAACCTGGTGGTGGAATAGTGAAGTGCAGGACGCCATTCAAAGAAAGAGATTAGCCAAGAAGAAATATGACAGTGAGAGGACTGAAGAGAGGAGACAGGAATATAAGGAGATGGGACATAGAGCAAAGAGGGAAGTAGCTAAGGCAAAGCAGAGGGCGTACAATGAGTTGTATGGGAGACTGGACACTAAAGAGGGCGAGAAGGACTTGTACCAATTGGCAAGACAGAGGGATCAGGCTGGAAAGGATGTGCAGCAGGTTAGGCTTATTAAAGATGGGAATGGTTATGTTCTAACAAGTGAGGAGAGTGTGATGGGAAGATGGAAGGATTACTTTGAGGAGCTAATGAATGAAGAGAATGAAAGAGAAAGAAGAGTGGAGGTCATAGAAACTGTGGACCAGGAAGTGGGAAAGATTAGTGAGGGTGAAGTCCGGAAAGCTCTGAAAAGAATGAAGAAGGGGAAGGCAGTAGGACCTGATGACATACCAGTGGAGGTTTGGAAATGTCTTGGAGAGGTGACAGTGAGGTTTTTGACTCAAATATTTAATGGAATATTTGAGGGTGAGAAAATGCCTGAAAAATGGAGAAGAAGTGTGCTGGTGCCCATTTTTAAGAACAAGGGTGATGTACAGAGAATGAATGATAAGGAAATCTTTAGAGAGAATTATCTAGAGAAATGTGGATATCCTAACTGGGCCTTCCTGAAAGCCGAGAAGAAACCTAAGCAGGACTCCAGCCAGCCATCGGGTGAAAAGAAGGAACCCAGACCCAGACCAGTTGTCATTCCGTATGTTGCGGGAGTTTCAGAGAAATTGAGACGTTTATTTTCTAAACACAATGTCCCAGTGGCTTTTAAACCCCAAAATACATTACGGCAAAGACTGGTTCATCCCAAAGATCCAGTCCCCCAGCACAAACAGAGTAATATTGTGTATGCTGTTCAGTGTCAGGAGGGCTGTGATCAGTCTTATATCGGGGAAACTAAACAGCCACTGGCCAAAAGGATGGCCCAGCACAGAAGATCAACATCATCAGGTCAGGACTCTGCGGTCTACACTCATCTCCAGGTCAGCGGTCACTCTTTCAGGGATGAAGATGTTCACATCCTTGATAGAGAGGAACGATGGTTTGAGAGAGGAGTAAAGGAGGCCATCTTTGTGAAAAGAAACCATCCATCATTAAACCGAGTTGGAGGCCTCCGGGTTCAACTGTCCCCCTCTTACAATGCTGTTATTGCTAGTATCACTCAGCCCTCTGTGAATAGAAAACAACCATCAGGGTGCTAACGATCCATCGTTATGCTGACGGTCCTCCTTGATCATGTGAGCAGATGGTTTCAGGCTGTCATCAGCAAACTGGTTGATCCACTGTGAGAGGGTGCTATTTATAAGACTGAGGCAAGAGGTGACTATCTATGAGCAGCAGTATGGTTTCATGTCAAGAAAGAGCACCACAGATGCCATATTTGCTTTGAGGATGTTGATAGAGAAGTACAGAGTGTTAGAAAGAACTCCATTGTGTGTTTGTGGATATAGAAAAAGCATATGATAGGGTGCCAAGAGAGGAGGTGTGGTATTGCATGAGGAAATCTGGAGTGGTAGAAAAGTATGTTAGACTGGCATAGGACATGTGTGAGAACAGTAGGACAGTGGTGAGATATGCTGTAAGAGTGACAAATAGCTTCAAGGTGGAGGTAGGATCACATCAAGGATCGGCTCTGAGCCCCTTCTTGTTTGCTCTGGTGATGGACCGACTAACACATGAGGTCAGGCAAGAATCCCCATGGACTATGATGTTTGCAGATAACATTGTGATCTGTAGTGAGAACAGGGAACAGGTGGAAGAGAACTTGGAAAGGTGGAGGTATTCACTTGAAAGAGGAGGAATAAAAGTCAGCCGTAGTAAGACCGAGTACATGTGTGTGAATGAGAGGGAGGCCAGTGGAACAGTGAGAATACAAGGATCAGGGGTCACAAAGGTGCAGGATTTCAAGTACATGTACTTGAAAAATCCCATTACTTATGTCCATGTAAACATAGCTAGTGTTTATGTCCGTGTTCCCCCTGATCCTGTTTCTCTTTATAGGGTTTGGGTTTCTCTTGTATCTAGCCCCATCTTGTGTCATGTTCATGTCTTGCATCCTCTGTCTCCTTCTCTGGCATCTGTGATTGTTCACAGGTGCCTTCACAATTGGTGTTTCCTATATATAAGTCAGTGTCTCTGTGTTAGTCTTTGTCCTAGCATTGTATTATCTGTCCACTGGTGATGTCCTGTCCTGTTTCCTGTGGTGCCTAGTCTGCTCTTCATGTTCATTTCCTGGTTTATGTAAGTTTGCTGCCCCGTCAGCTCTTTTGTTTTGTAAAAATTAATTCCTTATTTTATATTATCTTGAGTCATGCCATGCCTGCCTGCACCATTGGGTTCACCGCCACCAGCCAAATTGGGACAGAATGCCAGGACGAACCACAAACCCAGCAGGCAAGCATTTTCTTTCTGGACTCTCAGAGGAGGACTATTTGCAGCTCTCCAACAAGACCCAGAAGAATGTGGAAACGACCACCTCCTGTAATCTGAGGGAAAGGTGGGTGGTCATAGAGGACATAATAAATGAATATATACTGTACCTCTCCCTGGGCTGATTGACTCCCCTGGCATGGAGGAGCTCTTGGACAGAGTCTGTAGGAGAAGCGCTGGTTGGAGCCGCTCCTTTGTCTATCTGCTGCTCTATCTTCCACCAGTCCTAGCCCTCCACCTGAACCGACCAAGGGATCCGGTTCTTGCCATGTCCCATCACCCGAGTCCTCGTCCCATGTGTTAGATGGTGAGACTGAGCTCAGAGAGGAAATCCTGTCCCCTCTTGGTTCCGGTCCACACCGCCCTTGCCACAGAAGCAGTCGAAGGCATGAACAGCCTAGACTTTCTCCTTCACCTGAAAATCCCCACACACAGCCAAAGGAGCTGGGAAGAATTTCAAAGGGGGGGATACCCGACCCTCTGCGCGCCTGAATGATTAGCAGGCTCAGAGGCGTCACCTCCACAGCCAGACTCAGTTCCAGTGCCTGACTTGGCCCTTGTCCCAGTGCCTT
This sequence comes from Garcialebias charrua, assembly GCA_038048925.1. Lineage (NCBI taxonomy): Eukaryota > Metazoa > Chordata > Actinopteri > Cyprinodontiformes > Rivulidae > Garcialebias > Garcialebias charrua. Next base: position 22,843 of record JBBPBX010007407.1, read on the forward strand.
ACTTGGTCTCTGTCCCAGTGCCTGACTCAGCCCCTGTCGCAGTGCCTGACTCTGCCCCTGTCCCAGTGTCTTCAGAGTCCCCAATGTCTTCAGAGTCCCCAGAGTCTTCAGAGTCCTCAACATCTGTAGAGGGTCTCAGGTCTGCTGACACCTCAACGTCCACAGAGGGTCTTATGTCCACCGATGCCTCGACATCCACGGAGGGTCTCAGGTCCATTGACGCCTCAACGTCCACAGAGGGTCCCATGTCTGCAGTGTCCCCGGAAGGTTCCATGTCTGCTATGTCCCTGGAGGGTCCCACATCTGCTAACTCCCCGGAGAGTCCCATGTCTGCTAGGTCCCCGGAGGGTCCCACATCTGCTACCTCCCCAGAAGGTCCCACATCTGCTACGTCCCTGGAGGGTCCTATGCCTGATGTGTCCCCGGAGGGTCTCACGCCACATGCATCCTGTGGACTGGTGTCCACACCACATACAGTCCACAAGTTGGTGTCCATGCCGCATGTAGTTCTTGAGGGCTCCATGTCTCACCCAGGCTCCATGCCTCACCTTGGTTCACCATCTCATCCGGGGTCTTCGTCTCATCTAGGGTCTTCATCTTGTCCTGTGTCTTCGTCTCCACCTGAGGTCCTTGCTTCTCCTGGGGTCGCAACATTAGCTACAGCCACATCTTTCCAGCAGACAAAGAGTTCAAGCCTGCCTCAGCCGACGAAGAATTTGAACCTGCTTCAGCCGATGAAGCGTTCGAGCCTGACTCAGCCGACAAAGAGATCGAGCCTGCCTCAGCCAACGAAGAGTTCGAGGCAGCCTCAGCCAGCTTGAATATCTAACGTAAAACTAACTTGACCGCAGTTTAATGTGGTGCTATAGCTCTGCAGACATTGCACGTTGCTGTCTTGTGGTGTTTAGTGTAAAATACTTCCACATAGCGGACATGTTACGATGAAACGTTAGCTAGCTGTTAGCTACAGCGTTGCTCACTCAGTCTGCACGTTGTAGCTAGCTACAAACTATGAAATGGATTTCCTGAATGTGAGGCAGCTTTTCTTACTCTGGGTTTATGAGACACGCCTCCATTCATGAAATCCATTCCATAGTTTGAAGCCAACGTGTATCATGGATCGGAAATATCGACAGGTTAGATTAGAATAATCCGATACATAAATTATGCTGGTATCGGAGGCCGATACTGGATTGGATCAGCCCCATCCCTAGTCTCTGCGCTATCTGCAATGCGTGGGGTTTCCTTGCCTCGTCCAGGTTCCTCGCCTCGGGTCCACGCTTCACTTGGACCTGTTGTCTCGCCTTGGTCCTTCGTATCACCTGGGCCCTTCACATCGCTTTGGCCCTTCGCCTCGCCATGGTCCTGTGCTTCACCTTGGTCCCATAAATCTCCTTGGTCGATTGTCTCGCCTTGGTCCGTTGTCTCACCTTGGTCTGTTGCCACGCCTTGGTCCCACACCTCACGTTGGCCCTTTGCCTCATCTAGGCTCCTCACCTAGTCCAGGTCCCTCGCCTGACCTGCTCCAGGGTTTTGGACATGGCCTGCCTTGGGACAGTCTTCTAACCATCTGGACCTTTTTGTTTTGTTCCTAGTTTGTTTCCTGTCCTGGTCCCCCACATTTATTTTCTCGTGCCCTCCAGCCTGGTTTACTTCTCCTCCTACCCAAGTCTCTGTGGGGAGGGCTTTTGGACATCTGGAGATGCCCTTTGGGGGGAGGGGGGGGTGTACTGTAGGAGTTGTGGTTTTGTCCCTGGTTTCATGTTTATGTCTGTGTTCCCCCGATCCTCTGTTTCTCTTTATAGGGTTTGGGTTTTAGTATCTAGCCCCATCTTGTGTCGTGTTCATGTATTGTATCCTTTCCTTTCATTCTATAAATGAATGCTCCTACAAGCACCCTGCGGATGTTGGATGTTGTCTATCATGGTGCACTAAGATTCATAACTGGCTGTGATTATCGTACCCACCACTGCACCCTGTATTCACTGGTTAACTGGACATCATTAACCTCACGCAGACTCTTCCACTGGTACATTTTCATCTTCAAATCACTTCTTGGTCTGCTGCCCTCATACATCTCCTCCTACATGTCTTTGCGTGAGTGCAGCTACAGCGTGCGCTCTCAGGACATGATCACCTGCAGTGTTCCGTCAGTGAGGACTGAACTTGGAAAAAGGGCCTTCTCCTACTCTGCTCCTGCTTCCTGGAATATCTTACAAAAAGATCTGAAGCTCTCGGCCCTGACCTCTCTGGATGGTTTTCAGAATCTGTTGGAATCCTGGCAAAAACCAATGCAGATATGTTCCTGTCTTTGATTTTTTTTTGTACATCTACCTTATAATGTTTTTGCTACTTTTTCTTTTCTTTTGTTTATTGTTTAATGTATTTGTATCATTGATGTTCATCATTCTTTAGTTTGTAGCAGGTCGCTTTCGTAAATGAGCCTTTGAAGCTCAATAAGATTTACCTGACTAAATAAAGGTTGAATGAAAAATCCTCTGTCTCCTTCTCTGTGATTGTTCACAGGTGCCTTCACTTTGTCTGATTGGTGTTTCCTGTATACAAGTCTGTTTCTCTGTGTTAGTCTTTGTCCTAGCATTGTATTACTGTATCTGTCAACTGGTGATGTCCTGTCCTGTTCCCTGTGATGTCTAGTCTGCTCCACGTGTTCATCTCCTGGTTTATGGAAGTTCGCTGCCCCATCAGCTCTTTTGTTTTATAAAAATAAATTCCTTATTTTACATTATCTTGAGTCTTGCTTGCCTGCCTGCCTGCACCACTGAGTTCACCACCACCAGCCAAATTGTGACAGTTTAGTGTTTAGAAACATATTGTTTAGACTATTGCAAGAGTTTGAAAAGAGTTTAAA
>JBBPBX010007407.1:27539-39498 GCA_038048925.1 Garcialebias charrua
GGTTTTCTGAGGCACCTTGATCTTTGATCGTGACATGGATTTCAGCTGCAAATCAGAATAGCCTCCCTCTGAGATCTTTTTTTAACCAAAGAACCAGAGTTGTCTTTCCGAAGAAACTTTGGATCTTAAAATGTATGCTTTAAGGCAGGGGTCACCAACCTTTTTGAGACTGAGAGCTACTTCAGTGGGAACGAGAGACACGAAGGGCTACTTGTTTGATATAAACAAATTTGCACTGCTGACCTTTAATTAATTATATTATTAATAATAATATATTTCCATACACGTGAGTGCATGACTGCCTGATCACATCTGATCTGTATTATTAAAGACTCCACACAATGATTATCAGTAATGATTTAGCTTGGTAAATATTATTATTGATAATTAGTGATTAGAACTCTCAATCGAGAACTTGAGTCCTTAGTTAGAATCATTTTGGTTCTTCTGTGTGACTGTAAATTGTCCTCAGCTGTGGCTGGGAGTGTGGATGGTTGTTTGTCTCTTTGTCTGTCTCTGTGATGGACTGGAGACCTGTCCTGGGTGTCCCCTGCCTTCACACAAAAGATTGAGATTGGTTCCAGTCCTAAACAAGGGGGCATAGCACATGATTTATTAACTTATATAAATTAAACACTACTGTATTTATTTTATGTTAAACTCAATCTGTAACATTTGAAATTCAGTGCATTTTATAAATATTTTATTAACTGTTTTGTAGGAATGAACACATTTGTAACATTCATTCAAAATATGCCTTTTACTATTAACAAATCTGTAGCATTTTTAAAGAACCTATTAAGAATAAAATCTTCCAATCAAGCCTTGTTTGCACTAACTGTTGTTGTAACATTTCAGAATTCATTCAACACTTGCTCTTCTCAAGGGCAGACGTCTCCTCTCGGTCTCCGCTTTGCTTTTGCTTTGTCTTGTCTGTGAAACTGTCAGAGAGCCTCTCTTCTACAAAATCTTCCGAATCATAACTATGGACTTCAATTTGGTCAGTTGGTCCCTCAACACAACTGATAACATTTCTTTAAAGAGAAGACAGGCTGTAGGTGAGTCGATTTGCCCTGTTGGCATGCACACAGCTGGATATCTCATCGACTTGGAAGACTTGATGACGTGTCTATCTCTGCTGTCATCTGTGGATCTTAAGGACAATATTTAATTGGATTTATGATAACTGGTTCCTGCTTTTTGGATTTGGCTGGTTCCTGGTCTATCAACACAAAAGGAAGATGTTGGCAGCAAATCTGGACCTGGTCAGGCTGCCTGCCTTACATGATGGCTTGGTTCATGTCTCGAAAACCCAGACTTTTGGCTGAATGTATGCATACCGTGAGAACCGATCAACAGAGGACGCCATCTCCTCTGTGGTCCACACTGCTCTCACCCACCTGGAACAGAAGGACTCATACGTCCGTATGCTCTTTGTGGACTTCACATCTGCCTTCAACACCATCAGATTAAACATAACTTGTTTAATCTGAAGAGTTTCCACTCGATAGAACATGATGAGAGTCAGAAGTTTGAGCCAACGTTTCCCTGAAACTACGACGTAAACAAACAGCCCCAGCAGCGCTGCATGTTTTTTAAATTCAAAATAAAACAAATTCATCAGAAGAAAAAAAAACACTGAATGAAAATGTGGGGACTAAGTCTCTCCATTTGTAACTGAGTACAGTACTAGACTTTTTAACAAACAGACCTCAGTCAGTGAGGATCCACAACTTCTCCTCCTCCACCATAATCCTCAGCACTAGTTACCCTCAGGGCTGTGTGTTGAGCCCTCTCCTGTTCACTCTGCTCACATATGATTGTGCAGCTGCCCATCCAGGCTGTCATATTGTAAAGTTTGCAGATGATACAGCTGTGGTGGGATGCGTCACAAACAATGATGAGTCCAGCTACAGTAGTGCTGGACGATAATTCAATAACGATAAATATCGCGATATACTTTTATTCAATAACGATGATATGAAGTTTAAGCATATTTTCGATATTTCGATAGGATTTTACAACGTTTCACTGACGTTTTTCTGTTTCTGTTCGGGTTGGAGCGGCTGCTTCAACAACCCGCCCGGACAGAAAAAGCTGTGACACAAAACGTGCGTGGTGACGTCGTTGTTACGCAGCGCTCACTCCAGCAGCAGGCGTTAGCGGTAGCAGGCTAAAAGCTAAGCTAGTCTCCAAAGCGCGTTAAGTTTTCGCTTCAAAACGAGTCAAACGAGTGCTCATGACCGTCAGAATGTGACTGAACAAAGTTTCACAAGCGAAGAGAAAGCAGACGACATCACTGATGAGAGGAAAGACTAATTCGTAGGTGTGGACGTAGTTCGGTTTTGTTAAACTGCAGGTCTCATCTGCAGCGAGTCTTACTCGGTTTCTTTATTTTGCAAAACGTGACAAAGTCGTTCTAACTAGCGGTGGGAACATCTAACTTGTTTAATCTGAAGAGTTTCCACTCGATAGAATATGATGAGAGTCAGAAGATGAAGAACAATAAAGTTTGAGCCAACGTTTCCCTGAAACTACGACGTAAACAAACAGCCCCAGCAGCGCTGCATGTTTTTTAAATTCAAAATAAAACAAATTCATCAGAAGAAAAAAAAACACTGAATGAAAATGTGCAGAAAGACGAAAATAGTGTTTTAATATCTGCCCCTTGTTTAAAAAATACAAAATAACTACAAACAAACAACCTTCACTTCACCTGCACCACACCTTCCCAACAACTTTGATTTAATCATCTTTTAAAACATATAAATAGTTTTAGAAATGTTTATGGTGATATCAAGTCAACACAATCCTGTTTCCTGATTTACAACTCAGCTCCTTCAAACTAGTCCTAAATGGAGGTTTTACAAACATTTACATTCCCTTCAGGGTTTAATAACTTTAAACAAATTTTAATTGAATATTTGGGGGGTAATTTTTTTTTCAGTTTTATACATGACTTGTAAAATACTATGTTCAACCAAATCATAAAATTTTAATAATTTAAACTGATGAAATATTTGTTGGGTGACCATAGCACTTCCTACTAATAATTCTTGTAGCTCTTTAAAAACAAAACAAAAAAAAACAGGGTTTGTAATAGTTTTACATGCTTTTCCCCAAACTTCAATACAACAGATTAAATATGGAACAATCATTACATTATTCAATATATTCAAAACTTTGTCATTCAAAAACTATTTTACTTTATACAGTAATGCAATTGATTTTGTTATTTTTATTCTTAAGTAATTTCCATGAGATTTCTATGTCAGCTTCTTATAAATAACAACACCCAAAAGTTTTATTTAATTAACTATGAATTTCAATGCTGTAAATTTTAAAGATGTTTAAAGTTAAAACTATTAATATTGACACAGTTGAGAATTTTATGGCAAGAAAGTTCATGCTCAATAATCCACGTACCAAATCCAATAATTTTCAGTCGGGTCATCTGGACAGTTTCTTTTTATAGAAATTGGATGGAGGATGGAGGGTGAAACGTTTCTATAAAAAAGAAAGTGTCCAGATGACCCGACTGAGAATTATTGGGTTGAGAAGTTTATGTTTATTTGATGGTGATTTCCATCTTTTTGGAGGCTAAATACAAATACAAGGAGAACATTAATTTATTTGTATAGTTTATAGTTTTTTTAGGCTTTTATATTGTTTATATCTATATCGAATTATATCGTTATCGACCGAAATTAAGAACTATATCGTGATAAAAATTTTGGCCATATCGTCCAGCCCTAAGCTACAGGCAGGAGGTGGAACATCTGGAGAGCTGGTACAAAGAGAATAACCTTCACATCAATGTGAAGAAGACAAAGGAGATGATTGTGGACTTCAGAAGGAACAAACACACCCACACCCCACTGAACATAAGAGGATCTGCAGTGGAAGTGGTCTCCAGCTACAAGTACTTGGGTGTACACTTGAATGATAACCTCAGCTGGAGCAACAACACCACCAGCCTGATCAAGAAAGGTCATCAGAGACTCTACTTCCTCAGACGGCTGAGACGAGCTGGTCTGAGCAGCCCAGTCCTCACCTCCTTCTACAGGTGTGCAGTGGAGAGCATCCTGTGCTCCAGCATCAACGTGTGGCATGGAGGCTGCACAGTTGCAGAGAGGAAAGCTCTACAGAGAGTGGTGAAGGCTGCACAGAAGATGTTGGAGTCAGTCTCCCCACCATCACAGACATCTACACCTCCAGATGCAGGAAGAGAGCCACCTGCATCATGAAAGACCCCACTCACCCAGCACACACACTCTTTGCCCCACTCCCCTCAGGACGGAGGTTGAGGAGCATCAAATGTAGAACCACTAGACTGAGGAACAGCTTCTACCCTGAGGCTGTTAGACTCATGAATAAATAAATAATCAGAATAATCACTGCAAAATATCACATCATGCTGATGTTGATCTGTTTCTTGTTGCTGTGTTCATTCGTGACCATCTGCTCATACAGACTCATGTTCGTGCTGCTGTTTGGAATGATGTTGTTCTATTACATTAGTGCTTAGTGTATTGTTAGCTGATGTTTTTCTTAGTCATATCTTAGATGTATTTACTGTTCTTCTGTTACATTTTGTTGTTGGATGTAACTGGGACCCTGTGTACATAATCTCGTTTCATTGCATGTACCACATGCGGTGCAAATGACAAGACTCTCTGACTCTGAAAACCCAGACTTTTGGCTGAATGGATCAGATCTCGGGGATTTTCTAAGGCACGTTCCATTGGTGTGGTCATTTTAATTTGGACATTTCTGAAGCGAGTGGACCGACACAGACTGAAGGTAGATGTCATTAAAGTTCTGCCTGTCCCCAAAACAATCGTATTTATCTGACATTCGGCTCCCCGACTGGCCTTGATAAGCCGTCTTATCTCAACACGCCTGAGAAGTTTTGTAAACTTGATGCTCTCACCCCCCTCCCAAACCTGCTACTGTGGAATTCCACAGACTTTTCAGAGGAGCACAGCTGAATAAACATTCTGTCATCAGAATGCCGGGGGCGGCCGTGGTGTAGTGGTAATGGCAGTCGACCCCTGATCGGAAGGTTGGAGGTTCGAATCCCGCATCCGCCCACCATGTGTCGTTGTGTCCCTGGGCAAGACACTTAACCCCGAGTTGCTCCCGGTAGGTCTGGATGGCGCCTTGCAAGGCAGGCTACCACTACCGGTGTATGAATGTCTGAATGAATGGGTGGATGGCTGGTATTGTAAAGCGCTTTGGGGCTCCTCACAGGGGGCTGGAAAGCGCTATATAAATAAGCTCCATTTACCATTTACCATTTGCCTCTGGCCGTCCTCGGCAGCTCCCCCCATGAGTGTGCACAGATCTATGAGCTGGCTGCTCAACCGCCTTTGAGTTCCCCCGCCCTCTGCGTAATGTCGGCGTCATTATGTGCTTGTGTGCAATACCTTTTTTTCATTACCACATTTTTGACCTTCAAACAGAGGTCAAAAATGTGTTAGGAATTTTTTTTGTCTCCAAACTCTATGTGTCATTTTTCACCACTTTTATTGTCTGTCCAACAGATCTCACTTGTAAATGAGTCTTCGAGGCTCAATGTGACTTATCTGTTTAAATAAAGGTTGAATGAATGAATGAAATCTGTTTAAAGCTACTGTATGTAACTTTTCTAAAAATATATTTTTAACATATTTCTTCACTCTGTCATTATCTCCTGACAGACTGATGTTAGACAGGTAATCTCTGAAAAAAACTATAGTCCTCTGGCTTCTCCCGGTGGTACTACAAGCATTTCTAAAAACCCACAGTGACCCGCCGTTAACCAGCCAATAAAAACAGAGTTTGGTTCATGAACGAGCTTCTCACGCCCATCCCCCGCCTGTCCCAACCCCGCCTGGCCAGTCACGAGACAGGCCATGCTGTGGAGGAGGAGCTAAGGAGGGTGAGTTGCAGGTCAGCCAGAGCAAGGGGGAGGGACCAGAAAGGTGTCAATGTTCAAAAATTTTCTAAGTCCAGCGTTTTCCAGAAACTACATACTGCAGCTTTAAAGGTTGAATGAAAAAAAGAACAACTTAACTCTTGCAGATACAAAATATCAGTAATGTAATATAATAAACAAAGTGACATTTTTAAATGAATCATGTGACATTAGTACTGATCCTCAGATCTGCAGTATTTTTGATAATAATACTTTATTTATAGAGCCCTTTAAAACAACCACAGCTGCAACAAAGTGATGTACATATAAAATCATTTTAACTAATCATCGCATCTTCTACGCTTTTTAAATAAATTATTTGGCACATATTTCCTCATTGCTTCTTTCAAGAGCTCCACACCTGAAAATGCATCATGAGAAACATCTGCCTGCTCAAAGCTGCTCTGACATTCTTCTGTCCGTTGTGAGCCACCAGGGGGCTAGTTAGCATTGTAGCTAGCGTGTTAGCTGATGAAGTGTCGCTCCACGTTGTGTTTTGCAGTTGCCAAAGCCACTAATGAGACACAGACACACTTGTCTTTCAACACTGTGAAAGACCTTTTCCTCCCAGTCACTGTACAAATGGGTTTTCTTATGTTTTTCTGCCATCTTGTGTTGAGAAGGGGAGAGCGAAGCTTCTCTGAGAGCAACATGGCACAATTTTTGTCACACAAGTGCATCAATGAGATCCAATTCTGCGGCTTTGGATGGAGTATGCAGGGCTCTTGTCTCTCTGCTACTACCACACCAAACTTTAGACCAGTACCTGTAACATTATCAACCATTGTTGTCTTTGTTAAGTTGTATTGTTCAAAAGCAGTGTAAAACACTTTAAAGTACAACTTGTAGTTTTTGTTAACATCCAGCATGTAGCTAAATCAAGGGTGTCAGAAGCATCCGTANCTCCCTGGCATGTAGCTGTGTAGTGGAGTGTTGTCCTACACTGAATGTGTTGTTATTAGAATTGTGATGGTGTTGACGAGTTATCAGTAAGTTAAATTTGTTTTGTTGTCGAGTCTTGGACTTGACATGCTGTGCTAAGCGTGCCTGATCTGTACAGTCCATCACTTGCTGAAGTGTGGTCTGATCTAGGAACGTTGTTAGTTTTTGTTTAATGTGCTCTTCTTTGGCCTTCAAGGTCTCAATAGTAAAATTGGTCTGTCTCACCCGTTCATTCAGCAGCTGCGTCTGTGCCTTCTGAAGGATCTTGCTTGCCCGGTGCCCGTTGACCGACGATTTCAGTTCCAGGCTCTTGGGAATGATGCCACTTTGTCTGCATCTAAGGTTGAATCGCAAGTGGTTCCTGTAGTCCGCCCTCTTCCTAGCTGTTTTCTCAAACTCTCTAACAAGTTTGAGGCAATCCTGGCCAAAGTGGTTCAAAATACCCTGATGCATGCTCAATAATCCAGGTAGAAAAATCTAAAAAAGCTAAGTCTGGTCCTCTGGACATTCAAAAAAAAACAAAACAAAAAAAAAAAAAAAACTGTAGAAACGTTTCGTCTTTCGTCCGAAAGACTTCCTCAGTCTGAGAAGCTGTGTTCAGCTCAGTCTTATAAATAGCACCCTCCCACAGTGGATCAACCAGTTGGCTGATGACAGCCGAAACCAGCTGCTCACATGATCAAGGAGGACCATCAGCCTGACGATGGATCGTTAGCACCCTGATGGTTGTTTGCTATTCACAGAGGGCTGAGTGATACTAGCAATAACAGCATTGTAAGAGGGGGACAGTTGAACCCGGAGGCCTCCACCTCTGTTTAATGATGGACGGTTTCTTTTCACAAAGATGGCCTCCTTTACTCCTCTCTCAAACCATTGTTCCTCTCTATCAAGGATGTGAACATCTTCATCCCTGAAAGAGTGACCGCTGGCCTGGAGATGAGTGTAGACCGCAGAGTCCTGACCTGATGATGTTGATCTTCTGTGCTGGGCCATCCTTTTGGCCAGTGGCTGTTTAGTTTCCCCGATGTAAGACTGATCACAGCCCTCCTGACACTGAACAGCATACACAATATTACTCTGTTTGTGCCGGGGGACTGGATCTTTGGGATGAACCAGTCTTTGTCGTAATGTATTTTGGGGTTTAAAAGCCACTGGGACGTTGTGTTTAGAAAATAAACGTCTCAATGTCTCTGAAACTCCCGCAACATACGGAATGACCACTGGTCTGGGTCTGGGTTCCTTCTTTTCACCTGATGAAGGAGTACGAGTACGAGTCTGCAGGTGGGTCTGCAGTGGAAGTGGTCTCCAGCTACAAATACTTGGGTGTACACTTGAATGATAACCTCAGCTGGAGCAACAACACCACCAGCCTGATCAAGAAAGGTCATCAGAGACTCTACTTCCTCAGACGGCTGAGACGAGCTGGTCTGAGTAGCTCAGTCCTCACCTCCTTCTACAGGTGTGCAGTGGAGAGCATCCTGTGCTCCAGCATCAACGTGTGGCATGGAGGCTGCACAGTTGCAGAGAGGAAAGCTCTGCAGAGAGTGGTGAAGGCTGCACAGAAGTCTGTTGGAGTCAGTCTCCCCACCATCACAGACATTTACACCTCCAGATGCAGGAAAAGAGCCACCTGCATCATGAAAGACCTCACTCACCCAGCACACTCACTCTTTGCCCCACTCCCCTCAGGACGGAGGTTGAGGAGCATCAAATGTAGAACCACTAGACTGAGGAACAGCTTCTACCCTGAGGCTGTTAGACTCATGAATAAATAAAAATAAAATAAAAAATAAACACTGCAAAATATCACATCATGCTGATGCTGATCTGTTTTCTTGTTGCTGTGTTCATCTGTGACCATCTGCTCATACAAACTCATGTTCGTGCTGCTGTTTATTTCAACTATATTAGGCTTAGTGTATTACTAGTTGATGTTTTTCTTAGTTAGTTCTAGATGTTATTACTGTTTTTCTCTTGCATTTGTTGTTGGATGTAACTGGGACCCCGTGTACATAATCTCGTTTTCATCACATGTACCACATGCGGTGCAAATGACAATAAAGACTCTCTGACTCTCTGACTCTGAGAACTTCCTACATTTCTTTTTAGAAAAAAATTGCAACTGCCCGGGCTCTCATTTCTCCTCCAACTCATGATCCATCCATCTCACCTCAATCTGTTGCTGTATTTCACCATTTTGAACCAATCTGGTTCAAAATGGGTTCAAAACAGGTCATGTGCAACCTGAAACCATCTGGTTCCCCCTTTGATGTGGTTCCCTCCTCGGCTACTAAAGGAGGTTTTTCTGGCTTTAAACCTCTCCACAGCACTGAAACTGCCCTACTGAAGATTTTTAATGTAATCTTCTAATCCACAGACACTGGTGACTCTGTGCTGCTTGTCCTATTGGACCTTACATCCACTTTCGACACCATCGACCATGAGATCCTCATTGCTAGGTTGGAGCAGTGGGTGGGCATCACAGGGTCAGCTCTCAATTGGTACATATCCTACCTCACTGACAGGTCCTTTTGTGTGTCCATCAAAGATTTTAGTTCTGCAGTGGCAGCACTTAAATGGGGGGTTCCGCAGGGGTCCATCCTGGGTCCTCTCCTATTCTCCTTATACCTGCTGCCACTTGGTGCTATTTTCCAGAAACACAACATACCTTTCACTTCTACGCCGATGACTGTCAAATTTACTTCCCCTAAGACACAATGGTACATGCTCTATTCAACCTCTGCTCGACTGCCTGGCTGACATCAGGGACTGGATGGCTTTAAATTTCTAAAGTTTTAATGAAAATAAATTTGAAGCCATGTTGTTCCCTCCCAACGACACGATCATGAACCACTGCATCAACCTTTCTGCTCTAGCCCTGTCATGAAAAACAAAAAGTCACAAATCTGGGAGTGATAATGGATCCTTCCATGAAACTCAACAGTCATGTAAACATGATCGTTAAATCCTGTTTTTTCCAGCTGAGGCGACTGTCTAAGCTGAAGCCCATATTATCAAAAATAACCTGGAGACAGTAATTCACACATTTATTACATCTAGGCTTGATTACTGCAATTCACTCCTGTTTGGTATCAGTCAGACACTATTGCACAACTACAACTGGTCCAGAATGCAGCAGCCCGATTTTTCACCAGTACAGATAAAAGAGAGCACATTACACCAGTCTTGGCCTCCCTGCACTGGTTCATCTTGGAATCCAGTTCAAAATTCTCTTGTATGTCTACAAATCACTGAACAGTCTTGCGCCCCCGCTCCCCCCGATCTCTCTGATTTGCTACAGCCGTATGTCCCACCACATGCTCTGAGGTCAGCAGACCAGTTACTTCTCACAGTTCCAGGAACTCGTCTTAAACACAGAGGTGACAGGACCTTCTCTGTAGCAGGACCAAGACTCTGGAATGAGTTACCTCTGCTCGTCAGACAGGCCCCTCCCTCTCGGTTTTCAAATCCCTTTTAAAGACCCACTGCTATTCTGTTGTTTTCAATGCCAGTTGATCTGTGTTTGGTCGTTATATTTATTATCTGCAATGATTTTATGTCTATATTCTGTTTTTTACTTCATTGTGTGTGTTGCCTGTTGTTTGTTTGTACAGCACTTTGGTTGGCCTTGTCGCTGTTTGAAGTGCTCTATAAATAAAATTATTTGGTATGGTAACTTATAAAGTACAGACAACACTAAGAATAAACAACAAAAACAATGAAGTGCAGTAAAGATGCAATTAAAAATAAAAGTAGTGTATAAAACAATAAATTAGGGTGAAATACTAAAAACAAGAGCATACAGTATTTGCTTTTATTTTTCTATTGACATTATCAAATGTTTAACCCCCTTAAAAAAAATCAAGGAGGACAACTTCAGTTCCTGTTGCAAGATGTTCCAGGTGCAGGAGCTGAGCAGGAAAAGGCCTTTTCTCCAGTTCAGTCTGCTCTGAGGGGACGCTGGACTCCAGGAAACAGTAGTCAGCTACTCTCTCCACACCGTCTCTGCTTATAATCAGGGGTGGGACCGCCATTTTCTTTTTCCTTAAGTTGATGATCAGCTCTTTAGTCTTTGAGGTGTCGAGGAGCAGATTGTTCCCCCTGCACCAAGCAGTCAGTTGTTCCACCTCATCTCCCCTCCCCCACTGATGAGCCCCATCACTGTGGTATCATCCGCAAGTTCGATGATGATGTTGCTGTGGTGAACAGGGGTGTAGTCATGTTGTGTAGAGGGCATGAGCAGCAGGGGGCTCAGCACACAGCCCTGGGGGGCACCTGAATATTCAATGATTTGACTAAATGACATAAAACTCTGATGGTTTGCTTCCTCGGGGCTCTCTGCCCTCATGTGCCACACTTCACTAGTTACTCCACGTTTCCTCCGAACAAACATTAAGTTTAAAATGTTGAGAGAAGTGTGGTCCGTTAGGACTTTAATTAGGAGCCGCTGAGTTTTGATGGGGCATCACAGTGGTGCAAGAGCTGCTGCTTCTCAACAAGCAGGTCCCCGGTTCAAATCCCAGCTGAGGGTCTTTCTGGGTGGAATCTGCATGTTGTCTCTGCTGCGTGGGGTTTCTCCAGTTTCCTCCCACAGACCAAAACATGTATGTTAGACTGATGGTAACTCTAAATTGTCTCTAGGTGTGTGTGTGTGTGTGTGTGTGTGTGTGTGTGTGTGTATATGTATGTATGTGTGTGTGTGTGTGTGTGTGTGTGTGTGTGTGTGAGTGTGAGTGTGAGAGAGAGAGAGGTTGTTTGTCTCTATGATGGACTAGAGACCTGTCCAGGTGTCTCCACTTCTCGCACATGATGGATGGATGTATGGATGATGGGTGGATGTATGTATGGATGATGGATGATTGATAGATGATGGATGATGGATGATGATGAATGATGGATGATGATGAATGGATGATGGATGAATGGATGGATGGAGGGGTGATGGATGGATGATGGATGGATGATGATGGATGGATGGATGGATGGATGATGGGTGGATGTATGTATGGATGATGGATGATGATAGATGATGGATGATGGATGGGTGGATGGATGATG
>JBBPBX010007407.1:42164-57983 GCA_038048925.1 Garcialebias charrua
TGGAGGGGTGATGGATGGATGAATGTATGGAGGGGAGATGGATGGAGGGGTGATGGATGATGGATGTATGGATGGATGGAGGGGAGATGTATGGAGGGGAGATGATGGAGGGGTGATGGATGGATGAATGTATGGAGGGGAGATGTATGGAGGGGAGATGGATGGAGGGGTGATGGATGATGGATGTATGGATGTATGGAGGGGAGATGGATGGAGGGGTGATGGATGATGGATGTATGGATGGATGGAGGGGTGAGTTCTTTTTTCTCTTCTTTTCTCACAAGAAGCTGATGTTCTTTGATTTAAATGTCGTGTGAAACAGAGTTCACAGCAACAACAGAGACAGTTTGAGGACAAACGTCTTGAGACATTTAAAAAGTCTCTCAATGAACTTGAATATTGTTATATTATTATTATATATATTAAATAACTTGAATATTGTTATATTATTATTATATATATTAAATAACTTGAATAATGTTATATTATTATCATATATATTAAATAACTTGAATATTGTCCAGTGCAACTTGTGTCTTCTGGAGCCGTGACGTCACTAAAGCTTGAATTAACGTCATGTTGTTGGTTGTAATCAGATTTAATCTTGTTGATTCAGACGCGTCGTGATGTCGCGTCACAGCAGACAAACCAGAACGCGTGATTTTAATCAAATTAATTCATTACATGAGCTGTTGCAAGTGAAGATATGTGCACGTTGTTCCTGCTTTGTGTGTGTGTGTGTGTGTGTTTGTGTTGTAGGAAGTTGGTGTGTGTGAGCTGAAGTGTCATGGAGTGTTTTGTCCATGACCTCTGACCCCTGAGGGTGGTGGCAGATGTTGCAGCATGAGGCTCCGTCAGCTCCTGACATCACCTCATCTACACACTTCCTGTTATTGTTTGTTTGTTTGTTTGTGTGTTTGTTTGTTTGTTTGTGTAAACTAATAAAAGCAACATTAAAGATGTCAACAAACTCCACGAGGATGAAGATGTTTTAGAAAAACTTTCCCATCTGCTGAGCGTTTGTCTTCTGTATGATGTCATCGCCATCTCTGACCTCCTTCTGTGTTTCAGGCATACTCCCTCCCTCCCCCTCCCTCCCCCTCTTTTCTCCCCCATGTATATTTTATCCATCCAGACCCACATTAGCGACAGCATCCATTAGTGAATTAC
Source organism: Garcialebias charrua (assembly GCA_038048925.1). Classification (NCBI taxonomy): domain Eukaryota; kingdom Metazoa; phylum Chordata; class Actinopteri; order Cyprinodontiformes; family Rivulidae; genus Garcialebias; species Garcialebias charrua. Next base: position 43,335 of record JBBPBX010007407.1, read on the forward strand.
TCTCCTCAGCAGCTGTCGCCTCGCGTCAGAGCTAACATTTGGGAGGTTGGTTTCAAAAGGAAGGTGAAGGGACACATGAACAGGAAGTGGCAGCTCTCCTGACATATGAACAGGAAGTGGCAGCTCTCCTGACACATGAACAGGAAGTGGCAGCTCTCCTGACATGTGAACAGGAAGTGGCAGCTCTCCTGACATATGAACAGGAAGTGGCAGCTCTCCTGACACATGAACAGGAAGTGGCAGCTCTCCTGACACATGAACAGGAAGTGGCAGCTCTCCTGACATATGAACAGGAAGTGGCAGCTCTCCTGACACATGAACAGGAAGTGGCAGCTCTCCTGACATATGAACAGGAAGTGGCAGCTCTCCTGACATATGAACAGGAAGTGGCAGCTCTCCTGACATATGAACAGGAAGTGGCAGCTCTCCTGACATATGAACAGGAAGTGGCAGCTCTCCTGACATATGAACAGGAAGTGGCAGCTCTCCTGACATGTGAACAGGAAGTGGCAGCTCTCCTGACATGTGAACAGGAAGTGGCAGCTCTCCTGACATGTGAACAGGAAGTGGCAGCTCTCCTGACATATGAACAGGAAGTGGCAGCTCTCCTGACATATGAACAGGAAGTGGCAGCTCTCCTGACATGTGAACAGGAAGTGGCAGCTCTCCTGACATGAACAGGAAGTGGCAGCTCTCCTGACATATGAACAGGAAGTGGCAGCTCTCCTGACATATGAACAGGAAGTGGCAGCTCTCCTGACATGTGAACAGGAAGTGGCAGCTCTCCTGACATGTGAACAGGAAGTGGCAGCTCTCCTGACATGTGAACAGGAAGTGGCAGCTCTCCTGACATGTGAACAGGAAGTGGCAGCTCTCCTGACATATGAACAGGAAGTGGCAGCTCTCCTGACATATGAACAGGAAGTGGCAGCTCTCCTGACATGTGAACAGGAAGTGGCAGCTCTCCTGACATATGAACAGGAAGTGGCAGCTCTCCTGACATATGAACAGGAAGTGGCAGCTCTCCTGACATATGAACAGGAAGTGGCAGCTCTCCTGACATATGAACAGGAAGTGGCAGCTCTCCTGACATATGAACAGGAAGTGGCAGCTCTCCTGACATATGAACAGGAAGTGGCAGCTCTCCTGACACATGAACAGGAAGTGGCAGCTCTCCTGACATATGAACAGGAAGTGGCAGCTCTCCTGACATATGAACAGGAAGTGGCAGCTCTCCTGACATGAACAGGAAGTGGCAGCTCTCCTGACACATGAACAGGAAGTGGCAGCTCTCCTGACACATGAACAGGAAGTGGCAGCTCTCCTGACATATGAACAGGAAGTGGCAGCTCTCTTGACACATGAACAGGAAGTGGCAGCTCTCCTGACATGAACAGGAAGTGGCAGCTCTCCTGACACATGAACAGGAAGTGGCAGCTCTCCTGACATATGAACAGGAAGTGGCAGCTCTCCTGACATATGAACAGGAAGTGGCAGCTCTCTTGACACATGAACAGGAAGTGGCAGCTCTCCTGACATGAACAGGAAGTGGCAGCTCTCCTGACACATGAACAGGAAGTGGCAGCTCTCCTGACACATGAACAGGAAGTGGCAGCTCTCCTGACATATGAACAGGAAGTGGCAGCTCTCCTGACACATGAACAGGAAGTGGCAGCTCTCCTGACATGAACAGGAAGTGGCAGCTCTCCTGACATATGAACAGGAAGTGGCAGCTCTCCTGACACATGAACAGGAAGTGGCAGCTCTCCTGACATATGAACAGGAAGTGGCAGCTCTCCTGACACATGAACAGGAAGTGGCAGCTCTCCTGACATATGAACAGGAAGTGGCAGCTCTCTTGACACATGAACAGGAAGTGGCAGCTCTCCTGACATATGAACAGGAAGTGGCAGCTCTCCTGACATATGAACAGGAAGTGGCAGCTCTCCTGACACATGACCAGGAAGTGGCAGCTCTCCTGACGTATGAACAGGAAGTGGCAGCTCTCCTGACACATGACCAGGAAGTGGCAGCTCTCCTGACGTATGAACAGGAAGTGGCAGCTCTCCTGCAGTGTTAATTTTGTTAACTAATTATTTTCGTTATAATTTTCGTCAACGAACCTTTATTTCATGACAGAAACGACACAGTAACTAAATAAAGACAACGTGATAGGATAAAAACTGTGACGAAATGAATTGACACTTTCATCAATGAATAAAAACGAGACGAAAAGATTGACTGGGACGAAATCCAATCAAAACTGTTTTCGTTTGGCGGAAGGTAGGGCCAAATTACAGAGGGAGCCAATCAGAATGACTTTAACCCAAGCAAATAGGCGGGGCAACTAGTTAGCCGTCCAATCAGTGCTAAGCTCTTTGCAATGTAGCTGCGCAGCCAGCCAGCAGTGCACTGCTCACTGACAAATTTAATGTTTTGTTTTAGTAACTACAGACAATTGATGAAATTGATGAAACGTTTTTACTATGTATAACTTAGTCGACTTAATTGACTGTAGATTTAGTCGACTAAATGCTTTCATTGATTTGTCAACTAAAATTAGACTAAAACAAAAAAAAATTCTGATGACTAAGTAATGACTAAAACTAAATGATGTTTTAGTCACATGACTAAGACTAAAACTAAATTAAAAATAGCTGTCAAAATTAACACTGCTCTCCTGACACATGAACAGGAAGTGGCAGCTCTCCTGATGTATGAACAGGAAGTGGCAGCTCTCCTGACACATGAACAGGAAGTGGCAGCTCTCCTGACATATGAACAGGAAGTGGCAGCTCTCCTGACACATGAACAGGAAGTGGCAGCTCTCCTGACATATGAACAGGAAGTGGCAGCTCTCCTGACATATGAACAGGAAGTGGCAGCTCTCCTGACATGTGAACAGGAAGTGGCAGCTCTCCTGACATATGAACAGGAAGTGGCAGCTCTCTTGACACATGAACAGGAAGTGGCAGCTCTCCTGACACATGAACAGGAAGTGGCAGCTCTCCTGACATATGAACAGGAAGTGGCAGCTCTCCTGACACATGAACAGGAAGTGGCAGCTCTCCTGACATATGAACAGGAAGTGGCAGCTCTCCTGACACATGAACAGGAAGTGGCAGCTCTCCTGACATATGAACAGGAAGTGGCAGCTCTCCTGACACATGAACAGGAAGTGGCAGCTCTCCTGACATATGAACAGGAAGTGGCAGCTCTCCTGACATATGAACAGGAAGTGGCAGCTCTCCTGACACATGACCAGGAAGTGGCAGCTCTCCTGACGTATGAACAGGAAGTGGCAGCTCTCCTGACACATGACCAGGAAGTGGCAGCTCTCCTGACGTATGAACAGGAAGTGGCAGCTCTCCTGCAGTGTTAATTTTGTTAACTAATTATTTTCGTTATAATTTTCGTCAACGAACCTTTATTTCATGACAGAAACGACACAGTAACTAAATAAAGACAACGTGATAGGATAAAAACTGTGACGAAATGAATTGACACTTTCATCAATGAATAAAAACGAGACGAAAAGATTGACTGGGACGAAATCCAATCAAAACTGTTTTCGTTTGGCGGAAGGTAGGGCCAAATTACAGAGGGAGCCAATCAGAATGACTTTAACCCAAGCAAATAGGCGGGGCAACTAGTTAGCCGTCCAATCAGTGCTAAGCTCTTTGCAATGTAGCTGCGCAGCCAGCAGTGCACTGCTCACTGACAAATTTAATGTTTTGTTTTAGTAACTACAGACAATTGATGAAATTGATGAAACGTTTTTACTATGTATAACTTAGTCGACTTAATTGACTGTAGATTTAGTCGACTAAATGCTTTCATTGATTTGTCAACTAAAATTAGACTAAAACAAAAAAAAATTCTGATGACTAAGTAATGACTAAAACTAAATGATGTTTTAGTCACATGACTAAGACTAAAACTAAATTAAAAATAGCTGTCAAAATTAACACTGCTCTCCTGACACATGAACAGGAAGTGGCAGCTCTCCTGATGTATGAACAGGAAGTGGCAGCTCTCCTGACATATGAACAGGAAGTGGCAGCTCTCCTGACATATGAACAGGAAGTGGCAGCTCTCCTGACATATGAACAGGAAGTGGCAGCTCTCCTGACATATGAACAGGAAGTGGCAGCTCTCCTGACATGTGAACAGGAAGTGGCAGCTCTCCTGACATGTGAACAGGAAGTGGCAGCTCTCCTGACATGTGAACAGGAAGTGGCAGCTCTCCTGACATGTGAACAGGAAGTGGCAGCTCTCCTGACATATGAACAGGAAGTGGCAGCTCTCCTGACATATGAACAGGAAGTGGCAGCTCTCCTGACATGTGAACAGGAAGTGGCAGCTCTCCTGACACATGAACAGGAAGTGGCAGCTCTCCTGACATATGAACAGGAAGTGGCAGCTCTCTTGACACATGAACAGGAAGTGGCAGCTCTCCTGACACATGAACAGGAAGTGGCAGCTCTCCTGACACATGAACAGGAAGTGGCAGCTCTCCTGACATGTGAACAGGAAGTGGCAGCTCTCCTGACATATGAACAGGAAGTGGCAGCTCTCTTGACACATGAACAGGAAGTGGCAGCTCTCCTGACATATGAACAGGAAGTGGCAGCTCTCTTGACATATGAACAGGAAGTGGCAGCTCTCCTGACATATGAACAGGAAGTGGCAGCTCTCCTGACACATGAACAGGAAGTGGCAGCTCTCCTGACATATGAACAGGAAGTGGCAGCTCTCCTGACACATGAACAGGAAGTGGCAGCTCTCCTGACACATGAACAGGAAGTGGCAGCTCTCCTGACACATGAACAGGAAGTGGCAGCTCTCCTGACATGTGAACAGGAAGTGGCAGCTCTCCTGACATATGAACAGGAAGTGGCAGCTCTCTTGACACATGAACAGGAAGTGGCAGCTCTCCTGACACATGAACAGGAAGTGGCAGCTCTCCTGACATATGAACAGGAAGTGGCAGCTCTCCTGACACATGAACAGGAAGTGGCAGCTCTCCTGACATGTGAACAGGAAGTGGCAGCTCTCCTGACACATGAACAGGAAGTGGCAGCTCTCCTGACATATGAACAGGAAGTCGCAGCTCTCTTGACACATGAACAGGAAGTGGCAGCTCTCCTGACATATGAACAGGAAGTGGCAGCTCTCCTGACATATGAACAGGAAGTGGCAGCTCTCCTGACACATGACCAGGAAGTGGCAGCTCTCCTGACGTATGAACAGGAAGTGGCAGCTCTCCTGACACATGACCAGGAAGTGGCAGCTCTCCTGACGTATGAACAGGAAGTGGCAGCTCTCCTGCAGTGTTAATTTTGTTAACTAATTATTTTCGTTATAATTTTCGTCAACGAACCTTTATTTCATGACAGAAACGACACAGTAACTAAATAAAGACAACGTGATAGGATAAAAACTGTGACGAAATGAATTGACACTTTCATCAATGAATAAAAACGAGACGAAAAGATTGACTGGGACGAAATCCAATCAAAACTGTTTTCGTTTGGCGGAAGGTAGGGCCAAATTACAGAGGGAGCCAATCAGAATGACTTTAACCCAAGCAAATAGGCGGGACAACTAGTTAGCCGTCCAATCAGTGCTTAGCTCTTTGCAATGTAGCTGCGCAGCCAGCCAGCAGTGCACTGCTCACTGACAAATTTAATGTTTTGTTTTAGTAACTACAGACAATTGATGAAATTTATGAAACGTTTTTACTATGTATAACTTAGTCGACTTAATTGACTGTAGATTTAGTCGACTAAATGCTTTCATTGATTTGTCAACTAAAATTAGACTAAAACAAAAAAAAATTCTGATGACTAAGTAATGACTAAAACTAAATGATGTTTTAGTCACATGACTAAGACTAAAACTAAATTAAAAATAGCTGTCAAAATTAACACTGCTCTCCTGACACATGAACAGGAAGTGGCAGCTCTCCTGATGTATGAACAGGAAGTGGCAGCTCTCCTGACATATGAACAGGAAGTGGCAGCTCTCCTGACATATGAACAGGAAGTGGCAGCTCTCCTGACACATGAACAGGAAGTGGCAGCTCTCCTGACATATGAACAGGAAGTGGCAGCTCTCTTGACACATGAACAGGAAGTGGCAGCTCTCCTGACACATGAACAGGAAGTGGCAGCTCTCCTGACACATGAACAGGAAGTGGCAGCTCTCCTGACATGTGAACAGGAAGTGGCAGCTCTCCTGACATATGAACAGGAAGTGGCAGCTCTCTTGACACATGAACAGGAAGTGGCAGCTCTCCTGACACATGAACAGGAAGTGGCAGCTCTCCTGACATATGAACAGGAAGTGGCAGCTCTCCTGACACATGAACAGGAAGTGGCAGCTCTCCTGACATATGAACAGGAAGTGGCAGCTCTCCTGACACATGAACAGGAAGTGGCAGCTCTCCTGACATATGAACAGGAAGTGGCAGCTCTCTTGACACATGAACAGGAAGTGGCAGCTCTCCTGACATATGAACAGGAAGTGGCAGCTCTCCTGACATATGAACAGGAAGTGGCAGCTCTCCTGACACATGACCAGGAAGTGGCAGCTCTCCTGACGTATGAACAGGAAGTGGCAGCTCTCCTGACACATGACCAGGAAGTGGCAGCTCTCCTGACGTATGAACAGGAAGTGGCAGCTCTCCTGCAGTGTTAATTTTGTTAACTAATTATTTTCGTTATAATTTTCGTCAACGAACCTTTATTTCATGACAGAAACGACATAGTAACTAAATAAAGACAACGTGATAGGATAAAAACTGTGACGAAATGAATTGACACTTTCATCAATGAATAAAAACGAGACGAAAAGATTGACTGGGACGAAATCCAATCAAAACTGTTTTCGTTTGGCGGAAGGTAGGGCCAAATTACAGAGGGAGCCAATCAGAATGACTTTAACCCAAGCAAATAGGCGGGGCAACTAGTTAGCCGTCCAATCAGTGCTAAGCTCTTTGCAATGTAGCTGCGCAGCCAGCCAGCAGTGCACTGCTCACTGACAAATTTAATGTTTTGTTTTAGTAACTACAGACAATTGATGAAATTGATGAAACGTTTTTACTATGTATAACTTAGTCGACTTAATTGACTGTAGATTTAGTCGACTAAATGTTTTCATTGATTTGTCAACTAAAATTAGACTAAAACAAAAAAAAATTCTGATGACTAAGTAATGACTAAAACTAAATGATGTTTTAGTCACATGACTAAGACTAAAACTAAATTAAAAATAGCTGTCAAAATTAACACTGCTCTCCTGACACATGAACAGGAAGTGGCAGCTCTCCTGATGTATGAACAGGAAGTGGCAGCTCTCCTGACATATGAACAGGAAGTGGCAGCTCTCCTGACATATGAACAGGAAGTGGCAGCTCTCCTGACATATGAACAGGAAGTGGCAGCTCTCCTGACATATGAACAGGAAGTGGCAGCTCTCCTGACATATGAACAGGAAGTGGCAGCTCTCCTGACATATGAACAGGAAGTGGCAGCTCTCCTGACATATGAACAGGAAGTGGCAGCTCTCCTGACATATGAACAGGAAGTGGCAGCTCTCCTGACATATGAACAGGAAGTGGCAGCTCTCCTGACATGATGAACAGGAAGTGGCAGCTCTCCTGACATATGAACAGGAAGTGGCAGCTCTCCTGACATATGAACAGGAAGTGGCAGCTCTCCTGACATATGAACAGGAAGTGGCAGCTCTCCTGACATATGAACAGGAAGTGGCAGCTCTCCTGACATATGAACAGGAAGTGGCAGCTCTCCTGACACATGAACAGGAAGTGGCAGCTCTCCTGACATATGAACAGGAAGTGGCAGCTCTCCTGACATGTGAACAGGAAGTGGTAACTCTCTTGACATATGAACAGGAAGTGGCAGCTCTCTTGACATATGAACAGGAAGTGGCAGCTCTCCTGATATATGAACAGGATGTGGCAGCTCTCCTGACATATGAACAGGAAGTGGCATCTTTCCTTACGTATGAACAGGAAGTGGCAGCTCTACTGATGTATGAACAGGAAGTGGAAGCTCTCCTGATGTATGAACAGGAAGTGGCAGCTCTCCTGACACATGAACAGGAACTGACAGCTCTCCTGACGTATGAACAGGAAGTGGCAGCTCTCCTGACGTATGAACAGGAATTGGCAGCTCTCTTGATGTATGAACAGGAAGTGGCAGCTCTCCTGACATATGAACAGGAAGTGGTAGCTCTCTTGACACATGAACAGGAAGTGGAAGCTCTCCTCATGTATTAACAGGAAGTGGCAGCTCTCCTGACATATGAACAGGAAGTGAAAGCTCTCTTGACACATGAACAGGAAGTGGCAGCTCTCCTGACATATGAACAGGAAGTGGCAGCTCTCCTGACATATGAACAGGAAGTGGCAGCTCTCCTGACACATGAACAGGAAGTGGAAGCTCTCCTCACATGAACAGGAAGTGGCAGCTCTCCTGACATATGAACAGGAAGTGAAAGCTCTCCTGACACATGAACAGGAAGTGGCAGCTCTCCTGACACATGAACAGGAAGTGGCAGCTCTCCTGACATATGAACAGGAAGTGGCAGCTCTCTTGACACATGAACAGGAAGTGGCAGCTCTCCTGACATATGAACAGGAAGTGGCAGCTCTCTTGACACATGAACAGGAAGTGGCAGCTCTCCTGACATATGAACAGGAAGTGGCAGCTCTCCTGACATATGAACAGGAAGTGGCAGCTCTCCTGACACATGAACAGGAAGTGGCAGCTCTCCTGACATATGAACAGGAAGTGGCAGCTCTCTTGACACATGAACAGGAAGTGGCAGCTCTCCTGACATATGAACAGGAAGTGGCAGCTCTCCTGACACATGAACAGGAAGTGGCAGCTCTCCTGACATGTGAACAGGAAGTGGCAGCTCTCCTGACATATGAACAGGAAGTGGCAGCTCTCTTGACACATGAACAGGAAGTGGCAGCTCTCCTGACACATGAACAGGAAGTGGCAGCTCTCCTGACATATGAACAGGAAGTGGCAGCTCTCCTGACATATGAACAGGAAGTGGCAGCTCTCCTGACATATGAACAGGAAGTGGCAGCTCTCCTGACATATGAACAGGAAGTGGCAGCTCTCCTGACATATGAACAGGAAGTGGCAGCTCTCCTGACATATGAACAGGAAGTGGCAGCTCTCCTGACATGTGAACAGGAAGTGGCAGCTCTCCTGACATATGAACAGGAAGTGGCAGCTCTCCTGACATATGAACAGGAAGTGGCAGCTCTCCTGACATATGAACAGGAAGTGGCAGCTCTCCTGACATATGAACAGGAAGTGGCAGCTCTCCTGACATATGAACAGGAAGTGGCAGCTCTCCTGACATATGAACAGGAAGTGGCAGCTCTCCTGACATATGAACAGGAAGTGGCAGCTCTCCTGACATATGAACAGGAAGTGGCAGCTCTCCTGACATATGAACAGGAAGTGGCAGCTCTCCTGACACATGAACAGGAAGTGGCAGCTCTCTGACATATGAACAGGAAGTGGCAGCTCTCCTGACATATGAACAGGAAGTGGCAGCTCTCCTGACATATGAACAGGAAGTGGCAGCTCTCCTGACGTATGAACAGGAAGTGGCAGCTCTCCTGACACATGAACAGGAAGTGGCAGCTCTCCTGATGTATGAACAGGAAGTGGCAGCTCTCCTGACACATAAACAGGAAGTGGCAGCTCTCCTGACACATGAACAGGAAGTGGCAGCTCTCCTGATGTATAATAATAATAATAATAATAATAATGTCTTTGTCTGTCGTCTGTGTATGTTTCCCATACACAGACAAAATTCGTCTCTGCATTTAACCCAACCACCACCAGGTGGTGCAGTGAGCAGCCAGAAAGCGCCCGGGGAGCTGGAGAATTAGGTGTGCACTCATAGACACCCCAAGGTCTTTAGTGGCCGGGGCGCGAACCTGCGTCCTTCGGGTCCCAAGTCAAAAGCCCTGCCACTACACCATCTTGGCTCCTTTGTGTATGAACAGGAAGTGGCAGCTCTCCTGATGTATGAACAGGAAGTGGCAACGCTCCTGACCTATGAACAGGAAGTGGCAGCTCTCCTGATGTATGAACAGGAAGTGGCAGCTCTCTTGACATATGAACAGGAAGTGGCAACGCTCCTGACATATGAACAGGAAGTGGCAGCTCTCCTGATGTATGAACAGGAAGTGCCAACGCTCCTGACCTATGAACAGGAAGTGGCAGCTCTCCTGATGTATGAACAGGAAGTGGCAGCTCTCTTGACATATGAACAGGAAGTGGCAGCTCTCCTGACATATGAACAGGAAGTGGCAGCTCTCCTGACACATGAACAGGAAGTTGCAGCTCTCCTGATGTATGAACAGGAAGTGGCAGCTCTCCTGACATGTGAACAGGAAGTGGTAACTCTCTTGACATATGAACAGGAAGTGGCAGCTCTCTTGACATATGAACAGGAAGTGGCAGCTCTCCTGATATATGAACAGGATGTGGCAGCTCTCCTGACATATGAACAGGAAGTGGCATCTTTCCTTATGTATGAACAGGAAGTGGCAGCTCTACTGATGTATGAACAGGAAGTGGAAGCTCTCCTGATGTATGAACAGGAAGTGGCAGCTCTCCTGACACATGAACAGGAACTGACAGCTCTCCTGACGTATGAACAGGAAGTGGCAGCTCTCCTGACGTATGAACAGGAATTGGCAGCTCTCTTGATGTATGAACAGGAAGTGGCAGCTCTCCTGACATATGAACAGGAAGTGGTAGCTCTCTTGACACATGAACAGGAAGTGGAAGCTCTCCTCATGTATTAACAGGAAGTGGCAGCTCTCCTGACATATGAACAGGAAGTGAAAGCTCTCTTGACACATGAACAGGAAGTGGCAGCTCTCCTGACATATGAACAGGAAGTGGCAGCTCTCCTGACATATGAACAGGAAGTGGCAGCTCTCTTGACACATGAACAGGAAGTGGCAGCTCTCCTGACATGTGAACAGGAAGTGGCAGCTCTCCTGACATATGAACAGGAAGTGGCAGCTCTCCTGACACATGAACAGGAAGTGGCAGCTCTCCTGACACATGAACAGGAAGTGGCAGCTCTCCTGACATATGAACAGGAAGTGGCAGCTCTCTTGACACATGAACAGGAAGTGGCAGCTCTCCTGACATATGAACAGGAAGTGGCAGCTCTCCTGACACATGAACAGGAAGTGGCAGCTCTCCTGACATATGAACAGGAAGTGGCAGCTCTCCTGACATATGAACAGGAAGTGGCAGCTCTCCTGACACATGAACAGGAAGTGGCAGCTCTCCTGACATATGAACAGGAAGTGGCAGCTCTCTTGACACATGAACAGGAAGTGGCAGCTCTCCTGACATATGAACAGGAAGTGGCAGCTCTCTGACACATGAACAGGAAGTGGCAGCTCTCCTGACATGTGAACAGGAAGTGGCAGCTCTCCTGACATATGAACAGGAAGTGGCAGCTCTCTTGACACATGAACAGGAAGTGGCAGCTCTCCTGACACATGAACAGGAAGTGGCAGCTCTCCTGACATATGAACAGGAAGTGGCAGCTCTCCTGACACATGAACAGGAAGTGGCAGCTCTCCTGACATATGAACAGGAAGTGGCAGCTCTCCTGACATGTGAACAGGAAGTGGCAGCTCTCCTGACATATGAACAGGAAGTGGCAGCTCTCCTGACATATGAACAGGAAGTGGCAGCTCTCCTGACATGTGAACAGGAAGTGGCAGCTCTCCTGACATATGAACAGGAAGTGGCAGCTCTCCTGACATATGAACAGGAAGTGGCAGCTCTCCTGACATATGAACAGGAAGTGGCAGCTCTCCTGACATATGAACAGGAAGTGGCAGCTCTCCTGACATATGAACAGGAAGTGGCAGCTCTCCTGACATATGAACAGGAAGTGGCAGCTCTCCTGACATATGAACAGGAAGTGGCAGCTCTCCTGACATATGAACAGGAAGTGGCAGCTCTCTTGACATGTGAACAGGAAGTGGCAGCTCTCCTGACATGTGAACAGGAAGTGGCAGCTCTCCTGACTGGGCGTTCCCGCTCTGTGATGTCATACAGACAGTACCAGCACTAATGAACACATTCACAACAATAAGACTAACAGACTTGTGTAAATCCTACAACTCTTCAGATTTCTTCTCACACGAACTCTGAAACATCAGATACATCTCGCTCGGCTGTTTCAAACCTAAAATCAGAATGAGTGGTTTTCACCGAAGCAGCTTCAGTGTAGAGACACTTTTTATTTTCATTCATTCATTCAACCTTTATTTAGTCAGGTAAATCTTTTGAACCTCAAGGGCTCATTTACGAAAGCGACCTGCTAAAACTAAAGAACAATGAACAGCAGTGGTATAATTTCCTTAAACAATAAACAATAAACAAACAAACAATAAACAATAGAAAACAAAAGAGAGAAGAAAAAAAAAAAAAAAAAAAAAGTTTTTTTTTTTTTTTTTTTACAAAGTATCAAAAAACTAGCAAAACATTATAAGGTAGACGTATAAAATCAAAGACAGGAACAAATCTGCATTGGTTTTTGCCAGGATTCCAACAGATTCTGAAAACCATTTAGAGAAGTCAAGGTCGAGAGCTTCAGATCTTTTTGTAAGATATTCCATGAAGCAGGAGCAGAGTAGGAGAAGGCCCTTTTTCCAAGTTCAGTCCTCACTGACGGAACACTGCAGGTAATCATGTCCTGAGAGCGCACACTGTAGCTGCACTCACGCAAAGACATGTAGGAGGAGATGTATGAGGGCAGCAGACCAAGAAGTGATTTAAAGATGAAAATGTACCAGTGGAAGAGTCTGCGTGAGGTTAATGATGTCCAGTTAACCAGTGAATACAGGGTGCAGTGGTGGGTACGATAATCACAACCAGTTATGAATCTTAGTGCACCATGATAGACAACATCCAACATCCGCAGGGTGCACCATGATAGACAACATCCAACATCTGCAGGGTGCTTGTAGGAGCATTCATGTAGAGAATGTCACCGTAATCAATGGAGGGAAGGAAAGTCACAGACACAAGGCGTTTCCTGACATTCAGTGATAGACATGATCTGTTTCTGAAAAAGAAACCCAGTTTAACTTTCAGTTTAACTTTATTTAATGAGACGACAGGCTCCACGTTTTATTTCAATAAAGTAGTCCCTCGCTACTTCGCAGTTTGTTTTTTGCGGACTTGCTCTATCAAGGTTTTTCAAAATAAGTGTGGACATGACACACAACTGGCTGATTGATGGATGAGCCGCACGATCAGCATCACCAAAACGCTGAAGATTCTCCGTCGACAACTTCATTTGTAGCTGAAGACATTTGGCTTCTCCTCCGAGGAGCTTTCTCACTTCAAGGTTCCTCTGGTAGACCGACCAACTAAGACCCTAAAGGAACCCTGTTGTCCCTGTTGTCTCTATTGTCCCTGTTATCCCTGTTGTCTCTATTGTACATCTTGTCCCTGTTGTCTCTATTGTCCCTGTTGTCCCTGTTGTCCCTATTGTCCCTGTTGTCTCTATTGTCCCTGTTGTCTCTATTGTCCTTGTTGTCTCTATTGTCCCTGTTGTCCCTATTGTCCCTGTTGTCCCTATTGTCCCTGTTGTCTCTATTGTCCCTGTTGTCTCTGTTGTCCTTGTTGTCCCTATTGTCCCTATTGTCCCTGTTGTCTCTATTGTCCCTGTTGTCTCTATTGTCCCTGTTGTCTCTATTGTCCTTGTTGTCCCTATTGTCCCTATTGTCCCTGTTGTCTCTATTGTCCCTGTTGTCTCTATTGTCCTTGTTGTCTCTATTGTCCCTGTTGTCTCTATTGTCCCTATTGTCCCTGTTGTCTCTATTGTCCCTGTTGTCTCTATTGTCCCTGTTGTCTCTATTGTCCTTGTTGTCCCTATTGTCCCTGTTGTCCCTGTTGTCTCTATTGTCCCTGTTGTCCCTATTGTCCATATTGTCCCTGTTGTCCCTATTGTCCCTATTGTCCCTGTTGTCCCTGTTGTCCCTATTGTCCATATTGTCCCTGTTGTCCCTATTGTCCCTATTGTCTCTATTGTCCTTGTTGTCTCTATTGTCCCTGTTGTCCCTATTGTCCCTATTGTCCCTGTTGTCTCTATTGTCCCTGTTGTCTCTATTGTCCCTGTTGTCTCTATTGTCCTTGTTGTCCCTATTGTCCCTGTTGTCTCTATTGTCCCTGTTGTCTCTATTGTCCCTATTGTCCCTGTTGTCTCTATTGTCCCTGTTGTCCCTATTGTCCCTGTTGTCTCTATTGTCCCTGTTGTCCCTATTGTCCCTATTGTCCCTGTTGTCCCTGTTGTCTCCATTGTCCCTGTTGTCCCTGTTGTCTCTATTGTCCCTGTTGTGAGGAGTGAGAGGGCAATAGCCAGACGTCTTCCAGAAGTCCAGCTGTTTTTGTCTTGAACTGTTTTGATTCTGCTCAACAAAGTTTAAAGATATCAGCTCAGAGAACGTGCTGGTAACAACCCTCACCCACCACCACCACCACTTTCACCACCACCTCCACCACTACCTCCCACCACCACTTTCACCACCACCACCACCAATACCAC
>JBBPBX010007408.1:0-48407 GCA_038048925.1 Garcialebias charrua
TATACATAGTGCAAGTTGAAAAAATAATCTAATATGAAGAGTTTTGCTTTAAAACCAAAAAAGAAGACATTACAGCTGTGTCACACTCTCCTCCCACAGTGTGACAAATGATGAGCACAATGAACATTTCATTTTGAGCTCCTTCTGGACAGAGATGAAGTGCGTCGGCTGAGATAAATTACAGGAAAGTGATTTATCATGACAGGCCAATAGGAAAAATACAAATGAACAATTAGCAAATGTAGTCATAATTAAGCACTCCAAGACAAAAGATGAACTTGTGGGGCGGGTGTGAACATGCTTCAAATGAGTCGGCGCAGGCTAATCTTCCTGCCGTTTATAGAATATTACCGTGTTAATTAGGGTTAATTGAATAATTGCCGGCATGGCATACTGATTATGGATGTCAAATACTGAGGGGGTAGCTTGATTAAACAGAATGTTGATATATGGCAAACACACTGAGGCATGCTAAGATTCCTGCACATATTTAATAAGAAAAAAAAGGGCTCTTAATAGCGCACAAATGATGTTTTATGTTTCCGATATTTGTTGTGTGAATGTTTATGAAGCTTTCACATTATTGTGATCTTTTTTTCTTCCATACATTTTTCAGCATCATTCTTGTTCCACAATTTTTGTTCTATTTCAATAAATCATATATCAAAACGTTCAACTTTTTCTGGACAGGACTTTTGTTATTGGTGCAGCTTTAGCTTTTTGAAATGTTTTGATTTTTCTGCCATTTTTGTCTTCATAAAAAATTAACTGAGCTCATTTTACATCCTTCATGTCTTTAGATGTGTTTACATTTTACAGATCCTTTCACATTCTGTGCTGGTTCAGCGTCTTTCAGCTTCATTGGTAAATGAGCCCATGAGGTTCAATAAGATTTACCTGACTAAATAAAGGTTGAATGAAAAATTGGGCAAACGTGAACATTTTTCAGCTATTTTCAGATAATTCTATCTTTTTTTTAACATTTTTTTTATCCTTTTCAGTTCTTTCTGCTAAATATAACATTTCCTACGTCTGGTAATTTCAGCTTCTTTTTGCTTTTTAAGTACCTTTCAGCTGTTTTAGTTGTTGCTAATTTCAGCTTTTTTCAGATAATTTCCACTTTTTTCTGCCCATTTCTGCTATTTTCCCAGCCTAATTGGGCAAAGATGTGTTTTTTTTTAATGTTGCTTTCTTCTATTTTAAACTTGTTTTAACTTTTCAGCTACCTTTTAGCTAATTTCAGCTGTTTTCGGATAAATTTAAGTTTTCATGTTAATTGTTGCCACTTTCAGTCTAATTAACTTCTTTATGCTAATTCCAGTTCCCTTTCAGTCTGGTCTCTCGGTGCAACATACTTGCTATGGGAATTGCGCCCCCGCGCGATTATCTGAATGAATATACTCACGCCTTTACGGCTAGGGGTGTCACTGCCGCGCCAGAGGCCCCGCCCTCTGGGTACTTAAGCGGCTTGCGCCTCTCCATCTTTCTCTTTTTTGCCCTTCACCTCGCTTAACACCTGAACTTCGTGGGACTTCTCTGTTGTCGCATCGCTCGACTGAGGTGAGCTTGCTCCCTACACTGAGCGTACAGAGAAATTTTCCTGCGTATTGCTGGGCTGGCGAAAGCTAGTCCAGCGTTTTTCTACTCACCTTTGAAGTTTTCTTCTTTTCCGCAGCTTTTTCGCTCGACGGCGCTAACGGCATCACAACCTCCTGCTAATCATTAGCAAGCTAACCAGCGAAAGCAAGACGACGGAGAAGACAGCTTCGAACAAAAGAAAACTAGGAACAACTTCGACGCTTCTCGTCGGACATGGCTCCCGAGAAGGGAAAACGGAGGACAAGGAGGAGGAAAACCAGGACGACGAGTCCTCGCTCGTGCCCATGCCCATGCCCCAGCGGCTGCGGCTACTCCCTCTTGGTGACGGACACCCATGAGGCCTGTCCTGTCTGCCTAGGGATTTAGCACGCGAGGAAAGCGCTGGAACTCCCCGACTCCTGCTCTCACTGCTGTCGAATGTCGGCAGTAGTGAGGAAACGACGGGCTGACGCGTTGGCCAAATCTATGGCTAGGAACGCGGCGCTGAAGGTCGCACGTCGCACTAAAGTTCTCGCTCCTGAACCGGAGCCCGAAAACGTGGACCTGGAATTCAGCGGCCGAGTCGTAGAGGACAACATGTCAGACTCCTCAGATGCTGCCGAGGACTCGACGCCTGACGTGTCCGACCAAGACGACGAATATGGTCACAAAGGAGAAACTGTGGATTCCTCCCAGAACCTGGCGCACATTCTTCCGGAACCGGACTTGTCGGTACCTGCTCTGTTCGATCTGTGCCATTGGGCGGCAGATGCCTTGTAGGTCACGTGGCCAGACCCCACGCCTCACCAACAGGCTACGAGGCTAGCGGGAAGCTACTTCTACGCAAAACAGCCGACAACGTCACAGAAAATGCCCATTTTTCCAGAGTTCCTCATGGAGCTCAAACGCTCCTGGGCGGAACCCGGAGTTTCCATCATGCTGCCATTATCCCAACTCCTTGACGTCGCGGGAATGGAGAGAAACAACTCGAGAAGTGCTACAAGGCTCAGGGCCTCGTGGTTCGCGCAATGAATGCATCGACCATGGTGCAGGCATACCTGGTGGAAAAACTGCAAAAATATCCAGGTAACAAAAGACGAGCAGGCCGCAATGGAAGCCATGGAGGAGGCCCGCCGTGCCTCGGACCTCGTGCTCCGCATTTGGGGACAATAGCCATTTCCCAAGGCAAGGCAATGGCGGAAATAGTTGTCGCCCAGCGCCATCTTTGGCTAACTCTGTCGGACCTCCAAGAAAACCAGAGGTCCACTTTCCTCCAGCACCCGATCGAGTTGACGGGACTCTTCGGGGGAGCCCTGGAACGCGTCCAGGCCAGGCTGGAACAAAGACGCAAACAGGCGGAAGCCCTCCGCGAGGGGTTGCCGAGAAAAAGCTTTGCACCCCCAAAGGAAGACACGCGTGGCCTCCCACGGAAGAGACCCGCTGGTGACGGTGAAACTTTCCAGTACCGGCCGAGGACCTCTTCAGTGACCCCATGTGGAAAGCCGACTAGGACCTGATGAAACAGGACAAACTGATAATTTTACAAGTTTGCCCGTCCACGTGGTACGGGAACCTAACTTCTTGAGCCTAGTCTCCCCTTGTAAAAAACTACGAGGAGCTAGTGGAATGTGTGCGCGCACCAAACATGACTCGACTATTGCATGTGTAAACAAAACAAACATGTAAGGATGGCTCCTTCCTGTTGGTCTTGTCTTCGTGTTTATTATTGTTTAGTCTTCATGTTTATTTTAGGTCCCCTTCTAGGGTAGTCTTCATGTTTGTTCTATTTTAGTTTCCCGTCTAGTTCAGCCTGCATTTAGGTCCCTGTCTAGTTCATGTCTATTTTAGTTCCCCGTCTAGTTCAGTCTGCAAATCTCATGTTTATTTTAGGTCCCTGTCTAGTTCAGTCAGTCTTCATGTTTAGTCTTCATGTTAATTCTCGTTTAGTCTTCATGTGTATTGTAGGTCCCCTTCTGGTGTAGTCATGTGTTTAGGTTCCCTTCTAATTTAGTCCATTATTAATTCAACCCAGAGTTCCTGTCACCCTGGTTTACCTTCCACGTTTCAGAGTTAGCCTTGTTCTGTTAATTGCTCCCAGGTGTGTGTCGTTACTTCCTGTCTTGTCTGTGTGTATATATACTCTGTCTGCAGTCAGTTTTGTTGTCGGGTCATTCGTCCATTTCCCCTGGTGTGTCGTGTATCTGCTGCGCTTCAGCTCCCTGGTCTGTGAGTACGTCTCTATAGTTTTGAGTTCTAGTAATCCAGCCACAGTTTGAGCTTTAAAGCCACGTTCTAGTTTAGCCCTGAGTTTATGTTTCATGTTTACTGCCACGTCAGTATTTTGATTTGTCTCATTAAAGTTTATTCTGATTCTAACTCGTGCCTCTGAGAGTCTGCTGTCTGCACCATTGGACTCATTTTCCTCACACACCCCGCCGATCGTGACAAAACACAGTTTCAGACATGTACAAAAATAAAAGTACCAAAGCACAGACTGCCCTGGTTCTTGACTTGAGTCCCATTTTTATAAACAAACCATGTGGTCAAACTATGAACCGCAGCAAGATACACAAGCTCTTCCAGAGACGGTCAGATCTCGCGATATCTTCTGTCGGGGCGACCAGCTGGCTCAAAAGAGTGCAAGAGGGGTCAAAGGTCACCTCTCTGGTGCTAAAACACAACGAGCAGCAATTCAACATGTCCTCCAGGCTCAGCACGTATGCGTAGGCCTGGAAGGCGTGTCTACCAAATAATTGGGTCATGACAACGATATGTCATGGGCTCAAGTTGCAGTTCTCAAAAAGACTGTCCCGCTTCACAGGGGTGCTACAATCTAAAATCAACCTTACACGTGCACACGTGCTGAGGGAGGAAGTCTCAACGATGCTGCAAGAGGGAGTGATTAGTTTGGTCTCAGGACGCAAGCTACGCTCTGGTCACTAGAGCAAATACTTCCTGGTGCCCAAAAAGGATCATCCCCTGAGACCGATTCTGGATCTCAGAACTCTCAACAAGAGGATTAAAACATTTAAGTTCAAGATGCTTACACTGCGGCAAGTCCTCCAGTCTGTGAGACCTGGAGACAACGCGTGTACAGTGGATTTAAAAGATGCCTATTTTCATATAGGCGGATGGAGGAAACACCGAAAGTTCCTCCGCTTTGCCTTCGAGGGAAACGCTTATGAATTCAAAGCTTTACCCTTTGTTTAAAGACTGCTCCGCATACATTTACTAAATGTCTGGATGCAACCCTGACCTCTCTTAGGAATCAAGAACTCAGGGTCATGAATTACTTGGATGACCTGCTGATTCTGGCTGAAAGCAGGCCCAGTCACACTCCTTAAGGGTGATTTCTCACCTGGAGTCTCTTGGTTTTGTCATAAACCTACATAAAAGCGATTTGACTCCATCACGGGTTACCGTATTTTTGGGAGTACAGATCAACACTGTCTAGTACAGAGCATGGCTCTCGAAGGAATGAGTTTCCTCCATTCGCCGTTGCCTGGAAAGATTTAAACTGAACCAACGGGTCCCTGTGAAAACCTGCCAACGCCTTTTAGGCCTCTTGGCGGCAACCATTGCCTGTGTGCCACACACATTACTGAAAATGCGGCCCATGCAGCTATGGCTAAACCAACGAATACAACCTGACCTGCCTAATCAGGCAGAAAAGGTTAGGATAGATTCAGAGTGCCTGAAGGCCCTGGAACCCTGGAGAGATTTGTCCGTTTTCACGGAAGAGGTCTCATTGGGAAGGGTGTCATCTCGTGTGGTCATCACGACGGACGCCTCAAAAACAGGATGGGGGGCGATCTGTAGAAATCAGAACGCCCGCGGCCTTTGGAACGAACAGGAAGCAAGATTACATATCAATTTCCTGGAGTTGTTGGCCGTATTCCTGTCATTAAAATACTTCTTCAACAAAGGTCTGATTGCTGGACAACATATCCTGGTGAAATCAGATAACAGGACCACAGTGTCCTTCATCAACAGAGAGGGAGGGACAAGGGCCCAGGCCCTCCTCGGACTGGCGCAGAGGTGTGCTCCAAGGATCTTGTCACTTAGGGCGACTCATGTCCCTGATGAACTAAATTATGGAGCAGACGCCCTCTCAAGAGGACCTCTTTTGGCGTCAGAATGGAGCCTGAACCCACGGATTGTGGAACAGGTCTGGTCACGATTTGGGAAAGCCTCTGTGGACCTGTTCGCCTGCAGGGCTAGCTCACACTGTGACCTCTACTTCTCCTTGAGGGAAGCATATGCTCCATTGGGTATGGATGCTCTGGCACATGATTGGCCTGCAGGGGTGCTCTACTATGCCTTTCCACCTGTCCCTCTAATCGGGGCGACATTGGAACGGGTACTTCAGGGAGCTCTCTCCTTGATTCTCATAGCCCCCAGGTGGCCACAGAAAACGTGGTTCTCGGAATTGATTTCAATGCTATCTGGGATACCATGGCGATTGCCTTCTCACAGGGACCTGCTGACTCAGGCGCGTGGACAGCTTCTACACCCACGTCCAGAGTTATGGCAACTTTCAGCCTGGCCTCTGAAGGGATCTGGCTGAGAGCCTAAGGCTTTGGTTGCTTTGTCCCCAAACAAACAACAACAACATTCCAAAGTTAACAAGGACCTGAGAGGTTACCCTGTGCTTGGCTTGGGTTTTCTACCTCCACATCTGTCACCCAATTTCTTGTGACGTGGTGGGTCAATTTTTCCTCCTGTTTCTCAGGATGTTCCAATGGGAAAAGGGGATGATAAGTATTCACACTGATGGAGCACGCTTAAGCTGTCTCTAGTTGGTGTTGTATATATATATATGCCCAGTGGAAACATCACGTTGGTGTTTTTTACATTTGGCATTTTTTCCTCTTAGCATGTGCTTTCTACATTACCTGCAGAAAGCAGCTGGGAGATGCCTGTCTTTTAGGACGGATGTTCTCACATGCACTTTGCTGAGCATTTCAAGGGCGTGAATGGATTACGTTCCCATAGCAAGTATGTTGCACCGAGAGACCAGACTGAAAGGGAACTGAAAGTTATGCACCATAACTCATGTTCCCTGAAGGAAGGGAACGAGGTGCAACATATCTGGCCCTTTTCAATGCTGAAAGCTCGGTGAAGTGCAATTTTGGAGAAAGATGGAGGGGCGCAAGCCGCTTAAGTACCCAGAGGGCGGGGCCTCTGGCGCGGCAGTGACGCCCCTAGCCGTAAAGGCGTGAGTATATTCCTTCAGGTAATCGCGCGGGAGCGCAATTCCCAAAGCAAGTATGTTGCACCTCGTTCCCTTCCTTCAGGGAACATGAGTTATGGTGCATAACTTTCAGGTTGTTATGCTCCTTTCAGCTTTTTGCTGCTAGTTTCAGATTGCTCTGCTCTTTCAGCAATTAGCCTTTTTTGATGCAAGTTTTAGCTTTTTCAACTAATTCCACATTTTATTTTAGCTCACTTCAGTCCAGTTCCTTTTGGTAAAGCTTCTTTTTGCCTTTCAGCTATTTTTCAGCTAATTTTTTCTTGTGTATTAATTTCAGCTTTTTTAAAGATAATTTCCTCATTTTTGTACTGCTCATTTAAACTTAATAAAAATACATGTTCTTCCTGCTTTCGTCTGCTAATTTAGAACTATTCTTCCATTTCAGCTACATTTCATCATGTGTTAGCTAATTTCAGCTGTTTTTCAGCAAGTTCCGCAGCAATAAGCATTTATACTGCATTTTCACAGGAAATGCAATTTATCTAGTTTTTTTTTTAAATTATCATTGATTCAGAACACTTTCCTATTCTGATTGGAAAGCTTTGAAACTAGAATATTTCAGCTAATACAGAACAAACAAACAATTTAAGAACCGGCTTCAACCACATTAAAATTACAGATTATTTTATAATTGAGTACCTAAATTGAGAATACCTCAGGGCGTTTCCTCAGCTACAATGCAATTCAGCAAGCATTATAAGTGAGAGCTGAACATCCAGTTAGGACTTACAAGATCTTTGATAAAGTAGCACAAAAAACACCCACTCAAAAGGATAGAATCAAAAGCAATAATCAATAACACCTCTAATAATTTATTGTCACCAAGCCCAAGTACAATTAGCAACATTCATTCCTTATACGCCTTCTCTTTTGGAGTCTAAAAGTTAAATGCTGCTCAACAAACTGTGTCTTCACTTTGTTTGAATAAATGATTCTGACTGTGTTAGTGTGCTCCTCATGACTAAAGCATCCAGTAGAAAGGGCAGAAGATAATTGTAACAGGAAGGTGAAGCGTTGACTTCACTCTGCTCACAGATAAAAAGTTTCATCACATATAAAAGACACAAAAAAGGGTTAAAATGTTCAAGTCCCTCAGTTCCTCCTGAAAGAGTTTGTGCTTGTTTCACGAATATGTGTGTTTGCTACAGAGAAATGGGATGATGCCATCATCCAGGGAGTTGGCAGCAAATATCTGGCTAACAAATGATGATGTGAATACATGGGCTCATAAGCCTATAAATCAGACTTCCCCCCTACAAATTAATAGAGTTCACACTTGACAGCAGAGGAGGAAAATCATAAATTATGTTTGGCACTTGAAAACAGTACGGCAACTGAGGAGGAAGACCTGGAAAAAAAAGAAGAATTTGTTTCTTTTTATTTTATTTTTGTTTATCCAGAAAATGCAGTAATAATAAAAACAACAATTTTCATATTTCTTTTGCTAGACTGCTCATTGATCTGGAAAATACATACAAATAAAACATTTTTCTTACAAAAATAAAGTAACTTAGATATTTTACGTGACTCAAAAGCACAGATTTATTAGTAAAATTCTGAATTGTTACTTTTTAATTTGGTTAGTCAAATAACTGAGAAAAACAGAAGCACAGGCTTAAACAGCAAGCAGATGACAACAAACTTGAAGGATGAAAAGTTGCTAAAAGAAGGAAATGAATAAAAGAGACAACAGAAAGCAAGAAAAAAACAGGGATGATGGGAGGAGGGCTAAGTATCTGGGAGCTTGTCAATGTGGGGGGCTAATGGTGAGGGTACCAAGGTTGCAAGCAATTTCTCTTTGTTATCAAGTGAAATGACTCTGCAAATATGACAATAAATCACAGAGGAAATCAATCTGAGAGGAGGCGACTGTGGGCCACTGATAATGCATCAATCAATATTTAATGTTTAGACTTTAATTAATCCACAGGCGCCAAGCATTCTTTAAGTGACAAAGGAGCAGGGGAGGGGGAAAAACGAGTAGGGAGTGCTTTTGCATAGAAAAGCTCTTATATCAAACGGAGACACTGAGCTGAGCTGCCTCATCAGTCGATTTTCCACAGCTTTACTTTTCTGTCTGAATTCCTCTTCACATTTAGCCAGAAACAAAGAAAAAGAAACGCAAGTGTAAGTATTTAGTAAGCAAGCACAAAGTCACAGATATGAGAAAAGAGTACAAGGCTTAACAATCCTAATTTTTGCTAAGTCTTTTTGGGTGTTCACATCATTTGAACCATGACTATCTTTAAAAAAAAAAGCAATTTCCCTTATGTATTGAAAGTACAATACTGACATTTAAAGTTAAGCACCCAGACAACGTGGTGGGAATGAAATGAAAATGTATGTGCAGGCAAGTCATGTGGCTGTAATATCAGATCAAATGGAGAACAGATAGCATGGACATGTAAGGAGTAGCATCATGCTGAGTCTGGATACAAGCTATGTTTACATGGACATAGGTAATCGGATTAAACGGCCATTCGGAATAAAAATGTGTCATGTAAACGGCCCATTCTGATTATTCTTTGTTGATTCAGCTCGATCCAAAATAATTTGTAATCAAAATGAGACAGGTGGTTTATGTCGACATAATCTGAATGGTGTGCATGTAAACACTTAATCTGTTCATTTTTTTCCCGATTGTGAAAAACTGACCTGACTGCGCATGTGCTACCTATGTCATTTCTGCCTGGTTAATGCTAATAATATTAGCATGTCGGGGAAGCAAAACTGGTCAGTGAGCGACACAACATTTCTACTAGAAACGTTGAAAACTATGGAAGCCATTGTGTCTCATATTTAAAATTAAAAGGGATTAGCAGAAATGCTTTTTCATTTCAAAGTCAAGCTGCATTTTTTGACTCATAAATAAAATTTAAAATGAATAATCCAAACTGCATTTTCATTTTCTTCTTCGAGACTGCTCAATTTGTAAATTAATTAAAATGATAAATAAAATATAATTTAACATTTAATTTTCAAAATATGTCCTAGTAAAAAGGGACCAAAATTCATTTTGAAATGTCAATTTTGAAAATTAAAATGAAATAGCAGAAATGCTTTTTCATTTCAAAGTCAAGCTGCCTTTTTTGTCTCATAAATAAAATTTAAATTAAATCATTTTCATTTTCTAAATCAAGACTGCTCATTTTGTAGCAGAGCTCCAGAGGAAACTAAGAACAATTTGCATTTTCATTTTCACTCTCAACCGTGCTCAAAGTGTAACATTAATCAATCTCAGTTGGCAATTCCAATTGGCTGCTTCACAACGCCCACTGAATCACTGATTGGCTGTTTTAGCAGCAGGCGGAGTTTTAGACAGGGACAGGAAAGTGTCCTGCTGCTGCTTGTTGGTTAAACAGATGTCTCCCTCCAGTGCACGTGCACACACAGCTGCTCCGCTGCAGAGGCTGCAAAGATATACAGTATATGTTAGTGTTACTGAGTTTAATTTCTGTTAATAACTGATTACAAATCAGCGTCTTTTACACGAGCGTAGCCAGGATTTTCTAAGGGGCGATTCCTTAAATGCAAAACTGGAACTATAAAATGAAACATACTTGGTAGTCTAGGGGTTAGAGCATTGGGTTTCAGTTTCAAGCCTCTTCTTGATGTGAGTTCGAATCCCACTCGGGGCAACTTATTTTACGTTTGTCTTTTATTGGAGAAAAAAGGAGTGTGTAGAAACCACAGGCATAAACACAAACTTATTTTTTTTTTCTCCAATAAAAGACAAACGTAAAATAAGTTGTCCCGAGTGAGATTCGAACTCACGTCAAGAAAAAGCTCGGAACTGAAACCCATCACTCTAACCACTAGACTACCAGGTATGTTGCATTTGGTAGTTCCAGTTTTGCATTTAAGGAATCGCCCTCAGAAAATCCTGGCTACGCCCGTGTAAAATACGCTGATTCAGTTATTAACAGAAATTAAACTCAGTAACAGTAGCTATGTTTACATGGACATAAGTAATCGGATGAAACGGCCGATCGGATCAAAAGTGCGTCATGTAAACACCCTGGTCGGGTTATTTTTTGTGTATTCGGCGTGATCCGACCTAATTTGCGATCCGTTCGAAACGGGTGGTTTACGCCGATCCGTAGCCCGATGTGTGCGCATGTAAACACATGATCTGTTCCTTTTACCGGACTGTGGGAAACTGTCCTGACTGCGCATGTGCGCTGCGCGCACCCCCATCCCTCCCTCCCTCTCCCCCCTCGTGTTTCCTCCTCCGCCTGGCTAGTGGTAGATGCTAACGCTAACGCATGGTGGGGAAGCAAAACTGGTCGGTGAGCGATGCAACATTTGTAATGGAAACGTTAAAATAGCTCAAAACTATCGAACGCCTTGACCGAACGTGTAGTTATTTAAACAAGTACATGAAAAGCTGGAGATCGCTGGAAGAGCTTAAAGCTAAGTGCTACGAAGCTAAAAACAAAAACGGGACAAGTGGCTACGACCCCACCACTTTTTTATTTTACGTGTTGATGGATGAACTGATGAGATCTGTCACTTCCAACACAGCAGGCAGCGGTGTGGATCTAGGTGATGAGGAGGAGAGGAATCTGAGGAGAGGAAGCTAACCAGGAGCAAAGCATCCTTTCTGGTAAGTTAGACTCTTCAAAACACATTAACCCTCTGTACTGTATTACTTGAGTACTGTAATTAGAAACAACAAATATGTAAAAATTTAATTATAATAAGAAATAAGAGTAGCTGTAGGGCTTGCATAGAACTACAGTATACTGTATTGTACATTAAAACTCCAACTAACCACATAATTAACCTAACACATTTCAACATATCAGAGGTCCAGTTAAACTTTATTTTGTTTGTTTTTCAGATGATGAGTCCAGCTTTGAAGAGGCAGCTGGCAGCAGCACACAACAGACAGTGGCAGGTGATGGTGGCACGTGGCAGGTGATGGTGGCAGGTGGCAGAAGATGCAAGAGTCCCACATCTTCTACTGAGGAATCCCAAGAAGTTCACACATGTGCTTTAGAACAACTCAAAACTGATTTGAAAATGTTTCAATTCTCCACAACCATGTTTCTTTGTCCCCTGACAGATCTGTAAATGTATTTTTTACACAGACATTAGGATTGATAGTTTATGGTACAATTAAGGTACAATGTCCTAACTTAATACAGTCAGGTGGTTTAATAAGGACTCTGAGTTTCTGCATGACTCACAGGATAAAAACACATTTGCTGTTCTATCAGGATACAGAAACATACATTTTGGAAGTAAAATCGATTATTTTGTCACCAATTTTGTTTTCCGAAATCACATGCATACATTGAAATTGTGAAAGTATGTAATGAGTTGTTAAAGAAGTTACTGAATTACAGGTTACAGTACTGTAGTTTTTAAATGACCAAATACTGTAATGTTTAGTTGTTGTCATCATTACAAGATGTGATCTGTGCACATCGTCTGTTTTGTACAAACTGTTTTGAACGTTTAATTTTTATGTTTTTCTGATATACCTCAAATTGCACTAAGAATGAAACTTGTTTCAAACAAGCAATTTCAACTGTTTACAAGAATGTGTTAAAATGTTTGGTCCATTAAAGAGCTCAGATGTTCACTAGTATTATTTGCAGTTTTTTATTGTGATAATAATTTTATACAAATGTTAACTGCATGTGAACACAAATACATGACAAGTATCTTTTTAGAAGAACTCTCCACTGTGACTTCAGCAACCCGGTCATCTCTACCTCCACCTGACTGAGCAAAGGTAAACATTAAATGACTTGTTGAGGAGTCAGACGAGGACAGTTTGCGTATCCTTTGACGAGCCAGTCCAACAGCGGGCACGATCACCAACAATGAAGAGACGGACGTCCTTCAATGTTCCTCACAGACTGCAAAAAAGGACATGCCAATATTTAGTGTTCAACTTTTTATTTGTTTAAAGGCATGGTTCAAACAAATTTTATTTGAAAGAAAACTTTACAGCTAAGTATGTCTACTGATATACTTGGCTGTAATAGTTGTAAAATTAAATACAATATAGTAAATGTTAGCCTTACATTTTGGCAACATTTAACTATTTGTTTAAAGACATGGTTCAAACAAATTTTATTTTAAATAAAACTTTACAGCTAAGCATCTCTACTTTGAGATACTTCTTAGCTGTAATCGTTGCAGTAATACTAAATACAATATAGTAAATACAGTATTAGCCTTACTTTTGTCAACAGATGAGCCCTTTGATAGAGTCTGAGTGGCGCAGGACATCATGGGCACTGCCTGGCATCGTGACACTGATGCTCCAGAAACAGGAAAACAGAGGAAGAATAGTAATTAATAACAAATACAGACAGTATCACGCAGACAGGTAGAAAAAGAAAGGACAAAAAGTTTATTAGCATACAGCGTTTTTATTATCTTACCAACAGTTGTTGTCCACGACAGCTTGGAGGACAGAGGACGTCCAGCGCTCTCATCCTGTGAATAAAAAAACTAAAAGCACGCGCTGCTTCACCTGTAGTTCAATCAGGGAGTGCAGTAAAAACTCAGTCGCCGTCATTACAGTCTGGCGCGGGTCCATTTTGGACGCGTATGTTTACTTTCGTCCCGGAAGTAACTTCTTCTTCTGTGGTTTTTACGAAAGTAACTTCCTCTTCGTTTTTTTTTTTTAAGGGGAGTGTACCACTCTGCGCATGTCAGAACTTCTGATCAGAATAAAAGCCTGCTGCATGTAAACACTCGTCATGAACGGATTGTGCCCATGTAAACGGTGCTATCTAATTATGCAATCAGAGCACATTTCAATCCGGTCACAGAATTTTGCCCATGTAAACATAGCTACTAACAGTTGAGCAGAGTCAGAGAATCTTTATTTTTCATTTGCACCACATGTGGTACATGTGATGAAACGAGATTATTTACATAGGGTCCCTGTGTAAATAATCTGTTTAACCAACCAGCAGCAGCAGGACACTTTCCTGTCTAAAACTCCGCCTGCTGCTAAAACAGCCAATCAGTGATTCAGTGGGCGTTGTGAAGCAGCCACTTGGAATTGCCAACTGAGATTGAATAATGTTACACTTTGAGCAGGGTTCAGAGTGAAAATGAAAATGCAAATTGTTCTTAGTTTCCTCTTCAGTTCTGTTACACAATGAGCAGTCTTGAAGAAGAAAATGAAAATGATTTAATTTTAATTTTATTTATGAGACAAAAAATGCAGCTTGACTTTTAAATGAAAAAGCATTTCTGTTATTTCATTTTAATTTTCAAATTTGACATTTCAAAATTAATTTTGGTCACTTTTTATTGGGACATGTTTTGAAAAATAAATGTTAAACGTTATTTTATTTATCTTTTTAATTAATAATAATAATAATAATAATGTATTTTCCTGTCATCTGCGTATGTTTCCCATACACAGACGAAATTCGTCTCTGCATTTAACCCAACCACCCACCAGGTGGTGCAGTGAGCAGCCCGAAAGCACCCGGGGAGCTGGAGAATTAGGTGTGCACTCATAGACACCCCAAGGTGGGTAATGGCCGGGGCGCGAACCCGCGTCCTTCGGGTCCCAAGTCAAAAGCCCTGTCACTAGACCATCTTGGCTCCTTATTAATTTTCACAATGAGCAGTTTTGATTTAGAAA
This sequence comes from Garcialebias charrua, assembly GCA_038048925.1. Classification (NCBI taxonomy): domain Eukaryota; kingdom Metazoa; phylum Chordata; class Actinopteri; order Cyprinodontiformes; family Rivulidae; genus Garcialebias; species Garcialebias charrua. Next base: position 14,457 of record JBBPBX010007408.1, read on the forward strand.
ATGATTTAATTTTAATTTTATTTCTGAGTCAAAAAATGCAGCTTGACTTTGAAATGAAAAAGCATTTCTGCTATTTCATTTTAATTTTCAAAATTGACATTTCAAAATAATTTTGGTCCCTTTTTACTAGGACATATTTTGAAAATTAAATGTTAAATGTTATTTTACTTATCATTTTAATTAATTTACAAATTGAGCAGTCTCGAAGAAGAAAATGAAAATGCAGTTTGGATTATTCATTTTAAATTTTATTTGAGTCAAAAATGCAGCTTGACTTTGAAATGAGAAAGCATTTCTGCTAATCCCTTTTAATTTTAGATATGAGACACAATGGCTTCCATAGAAAACGAGCTCTAAATGATCTGTGTTACCTGTAACTCAGTCAGGGAGTGCAGTAATGTCTCCACCGTCATTAAAACCTGTCGCAGATCCATTTGGGTGATCAGGTTTGTTTACGTTAACCCTGGGAATAAACCGGACGTAAAACTTAATCTGTTTGTTTTTTTTCATTTTTTTCACGAGAGTTTAACACCTTGCACACATCAGTACTTCTATTCAGAATAAAAGCTCGCTGCATGTAAACGCCCGTCGTGAACAGATTGTGACCATGTAAACGATACATTTGAATTATTTAATCTGAAAACATTTCAATCTGGTCAAATAATTTTGCACATGTTAACATAGCCAGTGATTCAATGCAGAACCAAGTCATGCAGATGTATCCTCTTGGCAAGTTAGCCTTTGTCTGTAATGGGTCCTTGCCAAAGGTGGGCGGATGAACGCTAGGGAGCGCTAAAGCGCTATTCCGCTTACAGTGGACCTAAACTTTTTGTCAGCGTTTTTGTGAATTGACTAACTTTTATAATTCATAAGCGGATTTGTGCTATTTTTATTTAAAATGCAGTACCGCTAATAACTAATTATCTATCAGTAAAAACCAATAAACTTATTTACAAGCTCTTATGCTGCTTGTTTTATATTTTTCCCCACCGTAAACAGCAGAAAGGAGGAAGGGTGTGAGGGTGAGGGGGGCAGAGCTGAGAACAGACTCGGCTCTACCATGTAGGTAAATGCCTGGGGGTCCCATTTCAGCAGTGGCCCCGGCCCCGCCTCGCCCCGTGCAGTCACCTACATCACTAACATTGATCCTGCTTGTTAATGTACATTTAACATAAAAATAATTATAGTTACGATGAAAACGATCATTAAATACGCAATAAAAAAACGGTCGATTTCTTTATCCCCCTACTAAAAATGGACTATTCCATGTTGATGACAACTTCCGGGTCAGTCGTGAACTCGAGGGCTAGTTCTGTGGCTAGCTGGTTGTGCTGGGTACTTGGATAAATCCGCAGACAACCCCGATGTTTCAAGCCAAATTAACGTGGCCGGATGATTTTATTGTGTCTTCTGTGTACACCACGCGACGGTGAGTCGTTAGTTTATGTATTTGGGTTGCTTTTTATGTATAAATGCGGTGGCGAGACGCCCGTGTATTTGAGATTTAAAAGTGGTGTGTTAGGGATTAAAGATCATTCTCTTTTTTGTTAATTTCGTGGCCGAATAGAATATATCTACGTAAAGTATTAAATAAATCCTTTGATTTTTGTAATTTCATCCTCTTAGGATCATTTTAGTTACTTTTCATTAAATCTGTTGACTGCCTATAGAAATTTTGATAACAGTTTAGTCCTGTGTATAAAGTAATGCTATTTTTTGTTTTGTTTATGACCTTGTTTAGGTCAGGTTTTTTTTCACCCCCTGTTCCCACCCAGGATGGCATTGGCAAGCTACCGGACCACCACAGCTGTGCGGTAGGACTTAAATTGCACCAAACTATTTGTTTTTTTCTGGACATATTACCCTGGATCATGAACTACAAACTACCAGATTATTGATTGATGGACCTTTAATCATCCGGGATTCAAGAACCGATTTAAAATAGAAAAAAAAGAACTCTTGGGTGTAATCAGGGTCTGTTTTGTTGTGTGTATTTTTTGTCTATTGGTTATAGTCAAAGAAAATGATTATTTTTACAAACAATATTATTATAAATACCTTCCTGTCTATTGGTTATACTCAAAGAAAATGATTATTATTACAAACAATATTATTATAAATACCTTCCTAAGTCTATAGTACAATACAAACAACTTAAAACTTGCTTCTTGTCTGATGGTGTTTTATTTTAGAATTAGCGGTTTAGAATTAGCTTCCCCTAATTTTCATAAGACATTAGTGCTTTTGAAATTGTGGACCTAAATAAATTAATTAGTGCTTTAGAAATAGTGGAACTAATTTTTGGGTTAGTGCTGCCCAGCACTGGTCCTTGCAATCTGACAGATCAACTCTGGGATGGAGTTCATATCTAAACTGGTCCAGCACATGTTCAAAAATGAAACGAAATCATTGACATGTGTCTCTGAGGATGAGCAAGTCTTTTTAAAAGAGTGTACCAGGGTCTCAGGATGGGTAAGAAATGTAGTTGGAGGGTATCACTGACATAGTGGTGTGTTGTCAGTGTGTGTCACCAGGGTTGCTTGATTCAATACCCGTTATTAATTACTTGAAGTCGTACCCTGCAGTGGTTCCCAACCCTGGTTCTTCAGGAACACCATCCTGCATGTTTTAGTTGTTTCCCTACACCAACACACCTGATTCAGTGATTTATTTACTTTCACATGTTCTGCAGAAACCTGTAAATCACCCATTTATTAAAATCAGGTGTGTCAGATGAGACACAACTAAAACAATCAGGATGGTGTTCCTCAAGGACCAGGGTTGGGAACCCCTGCTATGGCTCTCCACATCATAATGGAGTAAAGTTGGCGTGTCTCTCCAAAACACTGGCAGGATTCCTCCTCTCTCCTTGGTACCACCATATGCACAGTAGTCATTTGTAGTACAGAGCCAAAATTCAGAGATAAACATGTAATGACATCACTTGTTTTCAGCCATGCCTCTTGATTTTGGCATCGACGGTGAACCTACAGTTTGGCTTAAGCAAGTTGTTCAGACATGGTATAGGATGCCATGTGTTGTAAAGAGACAAATGTCTACTTTGGGTGCAGATATCATGATGCTCTGTAATAGTTAACACACAATACAATACAACGGTCCTTCCTTACATGCTGGGTAATTGCACAATATGATCTGGTCTCATGCAAACCCACAGTGCAACCCCATTTAATCTCCATCAAGTGCTGGTTATGCTGTCCACTTCATCCATGAGGCATTGTCTGTGTCTGGTGACCTTCACTCCCTGATTCCACTGACAGCTAAATGTTCTAGCAACTGCCTGATAACACCTGTATCACTCACCCTATGATACCATCTATGCTGTGAACTATTTTAGCCATTCTTCTTACAAATCAACTAATTTACATACCCGCCACTTGTAAGCGTGTATATCAAATTACATTCAGATCTAGACTTTTCTTCTACATGTGTAACCTTTTTTTCAATAGGTGTATTTATTGGTAAATGTGTATTTAGCTAATATATTTAATCTGTATTTTTTCATAGATTTTTACTGAGTGCCAAGCCAAGTTGATACTGTAACTGAATGACACATCTTAGGCTTGTTGTTGTCACATAAATGGACTGCATCTTGTTACACCTGAGACTTATTGGTTTGTTGATGGTTTGGTTTGATTGGAACATTTTAAGTCCAATGTTTATTTGACTTTACAGTCAGACTGGCAAGTTTTCCCTCTTGCAATTGCTGTATAAAATCTATGTTCAAGTCGAAAAATGGGCCAAATCCCAGTTTCTTTTGGAGTCAGATGGAGACCATCTGTTTTGGTTTGGTTCAGAGCTCACACAAATACACACTTGGAATCAAAGAACAGGATTTGGATTAAAAAGCCCCACAAATAGAATTGAAATGATCAGAAAACACTTGACGGTAATAATTTTCTTGCTGTGTGCCCTTTTGAGTTAATGATAAATAAACCACAGTCAAATTTACTCAGGCATAGAATAAATGCTAAATATCTTGTTTCAAATCCTTTGTCTATTCACATCTGTGCTAAAAGTTACTTCAAAACTTTAATAAACCTTATACTCTTCTGTCTCAGTAATTGTGGGAACACACCTCTCAAAGCTGTGAGAACTCTGAGACCCACCTCAGTACGCCAGTTGGCCAAGTCTCTATTACCTACAGACCGCTGACACCAATGCGCCTGACTCGGGGGCTCGATTGAACAAAAATCCCTGTTTGAACATCGCAACCACAGAGATGTTATGAAAGGCCACTTGAGTGGGAGCCATGCTTAGCCCTCGCCCTCTGATCACACTGACACATCCCACAGGTACTAATTACAAAAACTGCTCCACCGAGGAGTTGGGAGAGAAATAACATTGAAGGCGGCTGACATTTGGATACCTGCTGTAAGATTCATGTGGATAATTGGGACACAGCTGAGAGGGAGGTCCCCCAAGTTAGTTTCAGTTGATAAAATGGATTTAGAAAACTCTCAGCACAAGGCGCATCACCAACAACATGGTCTTAGGGGAACACTGTGAGGGTCAGCACAGGAGGGGGGAAGAACATGGGCAATTTTAAGTTTAACAACTTGTAGCCTGGTCAATATTTGAGAATTTCCTTAAAGGGGACCACACATGCAAAATTAACTTTTTAATGTTTTTTTTTACTCAACTTTGGGTATGTACTTCATAAAAAAACAGTCCTTGTGCCAAAAAAATGCACCCAGTGGTTTATTTACTCTAAGTATATTTATTTTACTGTGATAAGATAGGTTTTGTTTTCAAATCCTGCGGCTTGTGACGTCACAAGCCGCAGCCACAACCCACCCCAAACCTGAATCCAGCCCCTCACCTAGCAACCCCTGGTTAGGCTCAACCCACTTCAGTATAAAAGACGTGACGGTTGTTTTTCCTGATTTCATCTCATCTTTTGTTTAAATGTTCTTAATTTCATGTGTACAGCACTTTGTTGCAGCTGTGGTTGTTTTAAATGGCTTTATAAATAAAGTATAATTGTTATTTTTACGTTTTAGTTCAATTTTTAGCGTATTAGCGATCGCTCCCAACGAGCAGCCGGCAGACGGAAAACGAGCAGACCGCCGGCGAAGAGACCATCTGCGGCTGGGAGCTGGCTGGCTGGTCAGAGGTTGCCTCATACGGATAAATTAACTGGAGACACTCAGTGAACTTTGTGTATGTCTGGACTGAAGCAGAGATCGCTCCCAAAAGCGCCGCATGCAACGAGCGGACATAAAAGGGCGGAGGAGGAACGAGCTATTTTTAGCATCGGATTCGGGCTAAAAGGAGCAGCTCATGGCGGCGCGCGCAGACGGCTTTCGGTAAGTTATCTTAAGCTAGCACTAACAGTAAGTCAAATGAGTAATTAAAAAAAGAGCTAATTTTAAAACAACAGATTAGAGATACTTGCTGTTACAGAGGGCGGAGTAAATGTAAACAGATCTTTGAAGGGCGTGGCCATGAGAGCTCATTATCATAAACCAGTCGTTCAAAACGAAAGTTAAAAATGGCAGAATTAAAAAGGGTATAATTGATTATCTAAGAATTATTTTGTGTATTAAATTGAATGAACATTGTCTGGATAGCCCATAGACATACCATAAAAATTTTAAAAACCTATCTGTGGTCTCCTTTAAGATTTAGATAAAGGGCTTAAAAAGGCTACATATGTTGCATCTGACCCATTGTCTATAGATTGGTTCAGATACATAGTTATTTCATCTTCAAAATAAACCCATTTAAGCTGAAAGCACAAATGTAAACAATGAACAAGTCAGAAGTAAACCACAACCATTTAAATACTTTATCACAGATGGTTTAATAAAATAATAATTGAGATTATTTTTTCCCCTCTTTAACTCATTCCTTTATGTTTAAGTTTACACAAAGTGGATGTTTCAGTTATATTTTAAACAAACTGTGCAATACTGGGGGGGAAAAATGCATTGATTGGAAGTTGAGAGTTGTAGGTGGGGGTGGGGGGCATTTAACTGACTTTTATGACAGTTGTTAAGTCATTTCCTGCTGCACTGGTTTATGTCTTTGCAATAACCTCCATAAATGATGTAATAAGAGATTATGTTTCTTCTTCCTTCTTTTATTATCATCACATCTCCCTTAACACCAACAAGACTGTGCATTCAAGAAGGCTGAACTAATGCTTGAACTACAGGTAATCTAAACGTATAAAGTCAGCCAATTAGAATTCAACCAGTCTAAACGTTTATAAAGCATTCACTAGTGTGATCCATTTGTCTTCTGTGCCTTTTTCTATGCAATTCTCATCCCACAGTTTTCAAGCAATTTCAACAAATCATATATCAAAATGTTCAGCTTATTCGGGAGAAGGGTGCTTTGACTTTTGGTACTGGTGCAACTTTAGCTTTTTGAAATATTTAGCCTTTTGTGCCATTGTTTCTCATAGAAAATGAGTTGAGCTCATTTTACATCCTTCAAATCTTTAGATATGTTAACAGCTTTTCACTGCTCCTTTCATATTTCGTTCTGGTTCAGTGCGAATAAAAAAACAACATTTAAGCTAATTTCACCACTTTTTCAGCCGTTTTGCGCTCCTTTAAGATTCTTTCGGCTAACTAAAACATTTTTGTGCTTCTTCTAACTTATTTCTGCTAATTTCAGCTTGTTATGCTCCTTTCAGTTTATTTCTGCCAGTTTCAGCCCTTTCTGCTATTTCAGCTATACTATTTAGCTGTTTTATGCTAATTTGAGATTTTTCAGTAAATTCTACATTTTTGCACTCATTTCAACTTTTTTCAGCTTAATTCAGCAAAAATGTGTTATTTCCTCTTCATTCTTGTAATTTCAGTTATTTTCTGCCCATTTAGCTACTTTTCAGCTGGTTTTTTTCCTCAGTTCTGCCTTTTTCAGATAATTTACCTTTTTATGCTTATTTTTCTGCTTCTTTCAGCAAGCAATTTTTGCCAATTTTTTCTGATAATTTAAGCTTGTTCTAGCCTTTCAGCTACTTTTTTAGCATTAGCTAATTTCAGCAGTTTTCAGATAAATTCAAGTTTTTCATGATATTTCTGCTACTTTGAGCTTAATTAACTTCTTCATGTGAATTTCAGCTTATTTTTCTCTTTTCAGCTTTTTTCTACTAGTTTCAACTTTAGCTACTACGGTATTTAGCTGTTTTGTGCTGCTAAATTTAGCTTATTCAACTAATCCCACATTTTCTTTAGCTCATTCCGCTCCTTCCACTTCCTTTTGGTAGGTTAAGCTCCTTTCTGCTTTTTCAACTACATTTCAGTGTTTTTTTGTTTGTTTTGTTAATTTTAGCTTTTTTAGTTAAGTTCCTAACTTTTGTGCTAATTTCTGCTTATTTAAACTTAATTCAGCAAATATGTATTCTTTTTGGCTTTATTTTGATAACAGACTTGTTCTTCCATTTCAGCTACACTTGAGCATGTTTTAGCTAATTTCAGCTGTTTTTCTGCAAGTTCTTCAGCAATAAATATTCACACTGCATTTTCACAGGAAATGCAGTTTCTCCAGGTTAGTTTGAACACAGATGAACAAAGTAACTGATTATTTTTTTAACAAGTTTACGTATGGTCAAATAATTTGGTTTAAACAAACCACAACTAAATCTTCTAAAATACAAAATAAAAGCTAAATGTGTGCTGTAATTTAAGCAACATTTACAAAACATGTTTAAAAATGAAGAGAACAGAAGCAAAAATAATTGTTCTTCAAAGGTGGAACAAGATTTTGCTCCAAAGGACAGACAGTAGTGGCAATGTTTTCTTCCTATAAAGTGCTGAAGTCTCTATGTACATTAAACATATACAGAAAGACAGACATGTAAACACTGAAGATCAAACTGAACCAAGAGGCTGTAGTCACATGAAACACATTTACTGTCACAGACAAGTTAAAAACCCGGTGGAGCCTCCTAGTTTCTTTCTTCTTCTTCTTTACAATAGACTAGTGTTAGAGACTAGCAGGATAGTTGCCAGCAGAACATTTCCAATTGGACATAGTTATTAAAAAGTGGGACTAAAACACTGAGACTGAACTATTCAATGGAAGAAACAGCGGAGGAGTCACTTGTTAAAATATTAGAATTAAACACAGCAAGACTGTACCGGTACTGTATTTCGAAGGGGTGAAATCCAGCAAGCTGTGGACAGACAGGGTCATACATTCTATTATGACATTGTCTGAAAAAGACAGCAAGCTTGTGAAATACAGTACATCTTAATTCCTTCAGACCAATGTGAGCATGAGTAGAGGGATGATCATGACTAAAATGTCACTTGCAGGCTTGTGTGCAGCCAAGACTTTATTTGACAAAAGGAAGTGTCCGCCTGTCATCCGTCATCACAAGTGAAATCACTCACTAAAGATTTATTTAACAAATGACACAGTTCACACTGTTTTTAAAGTTTGCTAATTTACAACTAACTAATTTTAATAAATTAACATTCACTTTTCTGTAATAGTCTGTGTACAGTTACATCATAACTACGGTAGGTTACCCTCACATTTGAAGGAATTCAGTGAATCATACCTAGTTGTGGTTCTTGCAGTGAAGATATATAAAGGCAGGACTTGGTACAACTCTTAAAAGAACTACAGTATGTGTAGATCAAAGTTCATGCTCAATAATCCAGGTTAAAAAAATCCAACAAGTTTCAGTCAGGTCATCTGGATGATTTCTTTTTTGTTGTTGTTGAGACATTTTGTCCTTCATCCAAAGGACTTCTTCAGTCCGAGGAGCCACAAAAAACTCATTCTCATAAGCAGCACACTCATATAGTGGACCAACCAGTTTGCTGGTGACAAAATGGTTTCTGGGGCTTGCCCTCTCCCCCGTCGACTCCTCTGAGGCAGCCATAGCCAAAGTGGTTCAAAACACCAAAGTTCATGCTCAGTTATCTGGGTAAAAAGTCCACCAAGTTTCAGTCAGGTCATCTGGATCTCTGGAATCATTTGGAACCTTAGATTTTTTTTTAACCCGGATTATTGAGCATGAACTTGAAATGTTTGAACCACTTTGGCTATGGCTGCCTCATTTGAGTTGACGGGGGAGAAGGTGGACTCCAGAAACCATCTTATCACCAGCAAGCTGGTTGGTCCACTATGTGGGTATGATGCTTGTGGGACTGAGTTTGTTGTGGCTCTGACTGATGAAGTCCTTTGGATGAAGGACAAAATGTCTAAAAAACAAACAGACAAAAAATAGAAACGGTCCAGATTACCTGACCGAACCTTGTTGGAACTATGAACAGTTTCTTGCAATTCAAAATGTTCATGTTTCTGAACATCCATACATAAAAAAAAAACAATAAAAAATAATAAAAACACAAAATGGCTCTAATATTGTGTTAGTTCTGACAGATTGAACCTCAACCTTAGCATTGAACCTAACGTGTATTTTTCTCTTTGAAGATGTCCTATTTGAACAAAGGTTTGTCAATAACACAGTCACCCTGTAATCCAAATTGCAGCTTTCTGCAGATCTATCCTGTTTGAAGCTGAGTGCAGCATACACACAAAAATCAAGCCAAGTCAATTTTAATGTCATTCTCATCACATGTGATACATGAGGTGCAACAACAGCAGCCCGAACATGAGTCCGTGATGAGCAGATGGGTACGAATGAATACAGTAACATAAGATAATTAGCAGCATGAGATCAGCAGCAGGGATAATCAGCAGCACAGATAAATCAGCGGGTTCGGATGTTGTCAGTCCATACATTGGGCGTTATCAACCGTTATCATCCCCATTTGTAGCGGTGAATAGGTCACGATCTACCTACTAGCATGTTTAACAGAACTTTATCAGCGTTGTTATCGCTGTGAGTAGGCAGCGTGTTTCCGTAAACCCGGAAGTGTAGCGTTTTTGTTTTTTTAGCTTATGCGCGTAGCCAGGGGGGGGGTTTGGGGGGTTTGAACGAACCGCCCACTTTGCCCATGAAGTCCCGCCTACAACTCCCGCACAACACAAGTTCTGTGTTAAGAGAGGTGGAAAGAGAAGGTATGGAGACGCCGCTAATGTTGAACTGGTTAACAACTTAATATGCCTGTGGTTAACACAAACTCCTTTTTTTTATCCAATAAAAGACAAAGGTAAAATAAGTTGAAATATTGCCCACTTTGACGATTCGAGTTCAACCAAGTGAGGATCGAACCCGAGTCGAGAGAAAGTTTGGAATGGCAACCCGACGCGCTTCCAGTGAACCACCGAGGCGTGTTGCTCTTTCCAGGTCCACTTTTTCTTTAAACGAACTGCCCCTCATAAAATCCTGGCTACGCCCATGCAGCTTATGTAACTGTTTTCCTCAACCTAACCTTAAACCTGACCCAGAGGACCAACCCTAAACCTAACCCCCTTACCCTTGAGCCTTAACCTAACCAAGACCCTAAACTTAACGCCAGAGGCTTTACTCAAAACTTTAACACGTAGCTAAAGACGGAGCCTGTTGTCATCGCTTGTAACGGTGACAACGTACCTTTAAACCTTTTAGTAGGTACAGTAGGGGCATTCTGACCGCTATGTATGGGGATGATAATAATTGATAAGGGCCATTTTATGGTTGATAACATCCAAAGCGGGTGGATAAATCACATACCACCAAAATGTATCTAAATATGTCGCTCATGCAAGACTGAACGAAGAAGGTTCAAATAAACAGGTGACTGTGTCTTTGCCCTCTGAGTCAGAAACAAAAAAATTCCATCTCAACCTGAGCTGCAAGATGATGTCACCCATTTTAACATCCTGTTAATTAATCCCTCATTCCAGCAAAAGCCCAGATGTACTTCTGTGGATTCAAAAATCTAACCAGGCTGTATACAAGCTGATTGCACATAAAGTCCGGAAGGTCCCGGGTTTCATCCCCGGTCACTGCATACCTCGTTGTGTCCCTGGGCAAGACACTTAACCCCAAGTTGCTCCCGGTAGGACTCGCTGGCGCCTTGCATGGCAGTCTATCGCTACCGGTGTATGAATGTGTGTATGAATGGGTGGATGGCTGGTACTGTGAAGCGCTTTGGGGCCCCTCATAGGGGGCTGGAAAGCGCTATACAGTATAAGTAAGCTCCATTTACCATTTACCAAAGTCATACGTTTTATAATTGTGAAGTGTGTACATCCATCTCTCTTCTTTTTTCTTTTTTTTAAGAGTGGCTCAAGATATGTTGGTGTTGCTCCTTCTTTTTGTGCAAACTATCTCTTGTGCCAAGAGAAGGGTTCCCTCCTAAATCCAGACTGATTCAACAGACAGGCTGTGGGCCAAGATCTAAATCTGTCATTTTCTCCTCCAACGAAAATGTGTATTTCTTTAGAGATGTCTTCCATCAGATGGGGCTGCGGAGGATAGATTTAATCTGACTAAATCTTATCCTTTGATTGGACCTGAGATTAGAGCTGCAGACTATTTTCAATAATTATTCTGGAGCTGAATTAAATGTGTCCTCTTAACAGTGGTGGGCAAATGAACGCTAGGTAGCGCTAAAGCGCTAATCCGCTTACAGTGGACCTAAACTTTTTGTCAGCGTTTTTGTGAATTGACTAACTTTTATAATTCATAAGCGGATTTGTGCTATTTTTATTTAAAATGCAGTACCGCTAATAACTAATTATCTATCAGTAAAAACCAATAAACTTATTTACAAGCTCTTATGCTGCTTGTTTTACCTTTTTCCCCACCGTAAACAGCAGAGAGGAGGAAGGGTGTGAGGGGGAGGGGGGCAGAGCTGAGAACAGACTCGGATCTACCATGTAGGTAAATGCCTGGGGGTCCCATTTCAGCAGTGGCCCCGGCCCCGCCTCGCCCCGTGCAGTCACCTACATCACTAACATTGATCCTGCTTGTTAATGTACATTTAACATAAAAATAATTATAGTTACGATGAAAACGATCATTAAATACGCAATTAAAAAAACGGTCGATTTCTTTATCCCCCTACTAAAAATGGACTATTCCATCTTGACATCTTCCGGGTCACTCAGAGGTGAACTCGGGGGCTAATTCTGTGGCTACTGTTTGTGCTGGGTACTTGGATAAATCCGTAGAGAACCCCGCTGTTTCAAGCCAAATTAACGCGGCCGGAGGAGTTTATTGAGGGTTTTGTGTCGACCATTTGACGGTGAGTCGTTATTTTTATGTATTTTAGTTACTTTTCATTAAATCTGTTGACTACCTATAGACGCTAACTCTGTGTCTGCCTGTTGGTAGTGCTGGGTTACTAATGGATAAATCCGTAGAGAACCCCGCTGTTTCAAGCCAAATTAACGTGGCCGGATGATTTTATTGTGTGTTTTGTGTCGACCATTCGACGGCGAGTCGTTAGTTTCATGTATTTGGGTTACTTTTATGTATAAATGCGGTGGCGACACACCCGTGTATTTGAGATTTAAACGTGGTTTTAGGGATTAAAAGATCATTCTATTTTTTGTTAATTTCGTGGCCGAATAGAATATATGTACGTAAAGTATTAAATAAATCCTTTGATTTTTGTAATTTCATCCTTTTAGGATCATTTTTGTTACTTTTCAGTTGGCAGTGTAGTGCAAATATTGATAACGCTGCCGGCTATATATAAATATATATATATAATATAGAAATATATAAATAGCGGATTAGATTAGCTTCCCCTAATTTTCATAAGACATTTGTGCTTTTGAAATTGTGGACCTAAAAAAATTAATAAGCGTTTTAGAAATTGTGGAACTAATTTTTTAATTAGCGGTGCCCAGCACTGCCTCTTAACACACACAACAAAAGCATATGTTTGCCATGGCATCCAACATTTATTAGTCTTGGAAAATATAATAAACTCTAGACTGCATTTTGTCAAAATTTAAGAAAGAATTGAAATTTGAACAACTTCATATAACTTATCTTCACTCAAGCCGTGTTGTTTGGTAAAGATTTCTGCATCGTTGATGGATAATTATCTTCCAGGATTGTTTTGACTGAACCCATTTGAGACGCTCTTCTCTGCTACACTTAGACAACAGCATACACATGTATCTATTAGCTTTGGCCCACATCTCACTGTTTCACATCAAATGTCTATTGTTTGTCTTTCTTTTGCTTTGTTTCACCAACAAAGCAACCACTGAGCTTGTTTGCTAATTGATGACAAAGTAGCCAGGTCATTCAGCCTCAGACCCTCCTACGTATTTGTTGGTTTGGAGTTGTGTATCTAAATCTGCAAGCCACAAATTAGGCCTTCTTTCCTAGCCCACATAAACCCCATTGTTGTTTTTATCACTGACCATTTTAATCAATCTAAGGTGGTAATCTCTTAGTGCCGCCCTCCAGATATTCTTTAACTTACCTGCCTAAACAATGGCTTTGTTGACTGAGTCTGCTGATTGTGAACAATGAAAGACGTTGCCTAGGTTTAAGCTTAGCACTACCCCCCACACTCACTTCTTCAAGGAGTAGAGGATAAAAATTAGAGTGGGATGGGTTTGGATGGGGTCTTCACTGGATCTTCCTTAGATTTTGTGTGGATAGTTAAAGGCTTGCTTTTCACCACTAATCACTGTCGAAAGGGCACAGTGTAAATCCACTATGTGTGTGTGCGTGCGTGTGTTTGCATGGTTTAATAAAGGCTTAAAAAAGTACCCAGATCTGGAATGAGGCAATGAAAAAAAAAATACAAGAGAAAGATTAAAAAAACGCATATGTTTTAGAAGTCATTAGGAGGGACTCAGCAGAGCCTGCTGTGGACTTGATTTACACTGGGCGCTAAGCCATTGGTGGGTGTAAATAATGCATTCATTTTTAAAGAGATTTTTTTCTCTCTTTTTTTCCAGTGATAAAAAATAAACACCTCCTTCTGGTCAAGTGTGAAGTAGGACAGAGCTAGATTAGAGAATGTTTTGTGTTATCTTATCCGAGCACGGGCTTAATGTCTACAAATCAATGTCCTTCCAACAAGTGGTTTATTAAAACAGAATGGCAATGTTTAATTCCATGTGCTGCAGATGTGCTGTGGCACAAAGTCTGTCGAGTTGAAAAGCACAATGTAAAATGTAGATCAGAAGTGAATCGGTTTTGTGATGGGAAACATGAGAACATGTTAGAACCTGGCTTTGACTAATTAAAATTGAACACCTAATTTTAACTCAAGACAAAGAAAAACGTTTTATTACGACAGAGTTTTAGGGACACGTTAAGGAAAAAAAAACATTGCCAAGCAAAAAAACAAAATTAAATTAAATTAAAAGCCATAAAATTACACAGAGTCCTAGTATTTCGAGAATAATGTTGAATAAAGTCTTAATTTTACGAGAATAAAGTCGTACAATACTTTTTTTCAGCTCTTGTGTTTGTTTGCTTTTTTCCACAAGTTGGATCCACAATACGACCTGTCAATCAATCCAGTAGGCATGTCAGCAAATGACCAATCCGAAACTAAATGAGTTGTAATATTATCAGCACTCCGACACGATAAAGCAGTTTACCGCATTTTAACTGTGGCAAAATGAAGAATGTTGAGCATCTTGTTTAGTTAACTTTGGTATTGGTTTTACAAATTAGGAGATAGTTAATCTGTTAGCATGTCAGCATCAGATTTTTTCATTCATTCAACCTTTATTTAGGCAGGTTAATCCCATTGAGCCTCGATGACTCATTTACAAGAGAGACCTGGCTACAAACAAAGAATGATGACAACAGCAACAGTAGATTTTTCTTGAACAATCAACAATAAACAATCATAAGAGGCATACAGATTTATTAATTTTTTCACTAAAGATTATTATCAGTATCAGGACTTCGAACTTGCTTAAAGTAAGGTGGTACGCTCTGATGGGCTGCAGCACAGCTCTCTGCAGGTAAGGAGCATTTAGCTTCAGACTGGTCATTTGCTGACATGCCTACTGGATTGATTGACAGGTGGTATTATGGATTCAACATGTGGAAAAAAATGAATGAATAAGTGTTCTAAAAAAAGTCTCATGCAACTTTATTCTCATAATATTATGGCTTGAATTTTTTTATTTTTTTTGCGTGGCAATGTTTTTTTTCTTCTTAGCTTGACCCTAAATCTCCGTTGTATTATACAAACATCACTAGTGTTCATTTTATAATGTTTAAAAATTCAAGATTCAAGTTTACAGTAATCTTCTTCAAGTAACAAGGCAGCATCCTTACTACAGTGAACATTGACTCTGTCTTTCAATAATATGTAATACAATATATACATATACTGTATGTATGTGTATATATATATATATACTGTATATATATATATATATATATATATATACACATACAGTATATAATTTTTTAAAAGGTATTCTCTTAAGCCTCTTACAATTTGCTGTCATTTGCATTTATTGTCAGTTTAACTTTTTTTTGGTCAACACACTAACCCAATAATTATTTTATTCAGAACTCCAGCAAGAGGGTCCAATTAAACATCAGACAACTTCATCCTGTCTTGTCCTTCCATTACTCACATGGCCTTAACTCTTATCATTCAACCTCATATCTACAGTGTATAATTCACAAATGTCCTCGGGCTCTATACGCTCACACCTATGCCAGCTCCCTGTATAGGATTGTTGAAGCATAAAGATCACTGCCAGTATTTTGTCATTCTCAGAATTGCAATTGCTTCCTCTAATTTTAATCCATCACTTTAGCAAGTCAAGACCTGCCCTGGTTTTACTGTAATATTATTAAAACGTTAAACGTCCTACATCCATAAATTAAAGGCTCATTACTGGGGATGTCAGTATATCAGGAGGTTGCATGGACTTCTGTAGAATAATTACACAGTTAAAGCGGAAGCAAGGCTGAGCATTCTGAGAACAAATGACATCCTGTACTGCATGGATGAAAACCAAAAGAAGGAAACCATGCACTTTGGTCTGTATTTTCCAGAAAAGGATTGTTGAATGAAGTCAACCTGGTTGACTTATCAGTTATTGAGTAAAATAGAACCAACTACGGTGTGTCCTTTCCTGTTAACATGATTACTGTTGGTTTTAAGCCCAGAGTAAGCTATCCAGCAATGAAACGACATCACACCAGCAGGTGAAAAGGTACCGGTAAGTCTTTTTTTATTAATAGTTGAGATGGTTATCTGGACACTGGAATAATTCTGTTCTTGTGTGTGTCAGACTCTGAAAGGACATGGAGGATTTCCGGAGGTGGCAGTGGAACACGATGAAGGCAGGTGTATAGATGATGAGAGAGTAGCAAAACAGACTCCAAGGCTTTTTCTTTGGTTGTGGATCCTTGACGAGGAACCGAGTTACCAGACTGTAGTATCTCCAGGAACTCGGGCATGAAAGCCACGAAGAGCACAGGCCTCCAGGAAGGTGAAGAGCACAAGTGGAATCAAATTTAGGACAGCCTTTCAGAGGCTGTCACCAAATCCATTAGGCCTGAAAAGTTCCAGCAGCAAGGCACTGGTACACTTGTCTCAAAAACAGGAGGTCTCATCAGCCAGGATCAGGAACAGCTGATACTCATTAGTGCTGCCTTGCCAATCAAGGAAGCTGCAAAGTGTGGTTATGGTGGAAATCCCACACCTGTAAGTGTTGTCCTTCCTAGTGAACAGAAGGCTGAAGAAAACTGGAGGTTAAGAGAATTTGGACATTTCATTTCTGCGCTAATAACCCTGGATGCGAGTGAACCTATTTTTTATGGGATTAAAAGCAAAGCATGTATGTTGTACTCATTCACTAGGTCAGGCTAACCTGGAAGTGGAACCATCACCAGAGATAAAGAAACCAAACATCTGTTGTTAAATGCAAGCAGGCTGCAGTGTGACATGTTTGCAGTCTTGTCCTCTTTAGATGTTTGGCCTACAGTGATCCACTTCAAACACTTGGCTTGTGTCGCTCTCTCGTCTGCTAAAATGCTTTCTCGCTCTCCCATTTTCTATCTCACTCTGGGTCAGCTGCGTTCCAAGACTGATACCCTTTTCCTCTTCACTCCTTCATTCCTCTTCCTTGTAAATGAGGTGTGTGTGTGTTTTCCCATTTCAGTTTAATCTTTCTGCTTTTATTAACACTATACCGGTAGTACTTACACAGCTCATACATTTCCCCACATTGAGATTCATGTGAAATTCATCAGGTATTTTAAATTAAAACAAGCATGGATCTAAAAGTTTAACAAAGGCTGCTGTAACAATTCAAAGTTGTATTAACAGGTTAAATGAATAACAATTTCTGTATTTTATTTCAATGACAATACAAATGAACACTACATTTCTTGGCACTTTTTAAGGACTTCATTGCAAATGTACTTACAAAACACAATGTATTTGATCTCAAATATTCCATGAATTTACAGTGTCTGAACAAATCCTTTATTTTAAAGTTTCTTCTTTTCATTAAAATGGCATGTTAGATTTTTAGAAAATGTGAAAATTCTTAAAAATACAAGTGATTTAGATATTAAAATGACACTTTAAATTCAGAGGGATCACAGTAAATGCATCTCATTTTATTGTGCTATTTTCTCTTTTTTTGCCTTCAGTTGTTTTTGTTAAACTTTCTTTAATCCACCCATTTGATTTGCATTTTAGGAGCACTTTGGGAACAGCTGCTGTTTTAATTAAACATTTTTAATAATCATGTTAAATGTTATAAATATTGTCTTTGGTGCCTGTTTGTTTTTCAAATATATTTGTGTGTGTGAATGACAGGGATTAACTTAAAACACTCTGTAGAATGATGTTTTATGAAGTTCAGTCCATTTCTTCGTATTAGTTGACTATCTGCCACATCCAATATGGCGGACGCTCCCCTCATCGAGGTGTTTACTAAAACAAGCCCAATTTATTGTGCTGCCTCACCAGTTCTCTGTTGTGAACGCCCTGGCTGATGTCATAGCCAATCAGTGATGCAGAAAGGTCAGGGGAGCTTTGCTATGATCCAATAATCATGAATGATGGTTTGAAATGTGTTTGAAATGTGTTTAATATGTGTTTAATATGTCAAAAAACGCAGATCTGACTCCAAATCCACCCAAACGATCCCCACCCACCTAAAGCAATTTTTACCTGCAAAATCAGGATGAAAATGGCCCAGTTGGCGGTAAATTGCCCAATCTGGCCACACTGACCTCACTGTCATCAAAACCACTCTGCCAATAGGACCATGCTGCTATTTAATTATTTATTTTTCACTTTTTGCGCATTGTTTCTGTATTTTTGTTGCATGCTTTGAATAAATTCTAGTTTATGTTAGTTTAGTTTATGTTAATGCTCACATTAAACGTGTAAATTATAACCAAACTGAACCTATGAGAATCGTGCTGCTGTTCAGTGTATTGATTTGCACTATTGGTAACTAGCATATCTTATATCTTTTAGCTTACCGTTGGACGTTCATTTAGTGTAGCCTATATCCTAGTTGATATCTTAGATCCTCATTTATTGATTCTTTTTACAATTTAATATTTTTGCTATTGTTGCATGTAACTCGGACCCATTCCATCCATCCAGCCATTATCTTTTGCCCCCATCTTCCATTTTGTGTCACAGGGGTCGCCTGTCGCCGGTGCCCCCTGTCCAGCAATCACTGTGCGAGGGGCGGGGTACACCCTGGACGGGTCGCAAGTCCATCACAGGGCCGTAACTGGGACCCTGTGTACACAATTTCATTCTATCTCATGTACCACATGTGATGTGAATGACAATAAAGAACCTTGAATCATTAAATCCTAAGCAGCATAACGTCTAAGTCTGATGAGGAAATGTAACGCTGCATCATTTGTCACACTTTAACGTCAGTTTAAACTAAGGTGCTATTACAGAGTGCACATTTAACTAATTGCATTCTTTCTTGTTTTGTTTTTTTCTTTTCATGTTAAGTTGGTGAAGTGCAAGGCTATTCAATTGGCGGCCCAAAGGCCAACTCAGGCCCACAGGTGTGCTCAGTTCAGCCCATCAATGGGTTCATTTTTAAATAAAACTAGATTTTAAATCATAAAACTGAGAATAACTGTTGGATGTCCGGCCCATGAGCTCTTGGCTTCGTTAACTGTGCCCCTGCCCCGAGCAATTTAGTTGATTACCCCTGGTGTGGTGTAACAGCAAACAGTTGAAAGACTAAGAATTAATATGTAATACCAAAAGTAAATAAATAAATGAACCATTGTATCAAAGGTAAAAGCTGGTTTGAGTAGGCTTCTGCCATCTTCTAGGAATAAGGCGTGGCTGCTGTGGTAGATGGATGAGTTGTGAGCAATGACTGATGGGGCATCTGTTGAACGTCATGTGTTTTTTTTTTTTACTGTGATGAGTTTAAATGCATGACATCAACCAGTGACGTTATGCTGTTTATGTAATCATTATAGGATACAATTCAAACAGAAAATATATAAAAAAGTAGATTAGCCTATTACTTATTTTTGTAATAAAAACTGTAAATTTACAAAAGGCTGGAGTTATTTTTATGTTTAATGATGATCACTGTATTCAGGTTACAATAAAGTATTAAGTTACAGAGAACCAAAACAATTTATTATAATTTTTACGAGTAACAATAACACTTTTTTTCCCCTTTTTCTGAACTCAAGCTATCTTCTTTTTGGCTAATCAACTAATGGTTTTGGCTCACCATTTGGTGCAGAACAACCAGTTTTGTGGAAAAGCAATTTATCCCACATCAAACGCTGCTCGGTGCTTTATGATGGTTGACAAATTTAACACAAAATCACAAGATCGTTTTCATGAATCCACTCACATCACATGCCCAGACAAACAGCTTAAATGCCCTAATCATGACTTCAGACAAAAGGCATCAGCAATCCTCACATGAGATTGGACCTTAACACGACTACACATGCCCACAGATGAAGAAGAGGAAAATAAGACATTATTTTTTTGGCAAATACAGCTGGCAGGCACTTTCAAAGAACCATTAGACTGCTCTTGTAATTGTTGAAAGATAAGAGAGCAGAGGATGGGGAATAATTTCAACTAGTGCAGAGACAGGGGAGAAGAGGGGCATTCTTCAAAGCAATATCAGTTTTGCCATTAGTTCAATTTGAATTGATTTTCCTCCCTCAGACACTAAACAACAGATGCTAAGATGCTTCTCTTTACAGTGTCTTAGAAAAAGACCTAGTATGGTTGAGAAAAGAGAACAAGGAAAGCTAAAGAGGAGAAAGAAAGTTTCTTATGGAGCTAAGAATCTCTTTGATTGCTATCTGGGGGCTATAGTGAGCTATTACTGGCTGAAACATTTAAAGAAGCTGATTACAGGCAGTCAGACTGCAGAGCAGACAGACAAACCTGGTCCCAGGTATTGGTGAGCTTTCTTCTGGCTATCTCCCTGCCGTGCACCACTATACAGCAGTGTAATCTATGCGATATGCAAACAGAGTATACCGACTAGAAAAGCTTAAGCATTTCAGTATACCCACTTAAAAGTGTCCAATGATATGTAAAATATCATTAGGCATGTGTCATTGATACGTTAAACGTCAGTTAAATGTTTCCGTACCAGTTGATCTGTATGCAGCTCTTTTTTTTATTACATTTGCTTATCCATCGAATTATTGTATAATTCTATATTTACTACTTAATACTTCAACATGTTTTGTTTTGATACGGTTTTACAAATTCTATAACGTGTTTTTAATACAACGCCAACAGTTGTACAAAGTTTGTTGTACATTTATTCAAATATAAGCATCAAAGAAATTTGGAAATGGTCAATACGCTAAAAAAATCTAAATAAATTGATGATTACATGGAACTAACTGGTGTACATAGGTTTCTAAACACAGTATACCCACTACAAAAATGTACACTACACCACTGCTTCATAGTAACAAGTGTAATGCCTTTTTAGTAAGACACTCCAACCTCTGAGTGTTGCAGAGGAGCTGCTTGTCATTAATTTGTAAAGGAAAAAACCAACAAAAAACAAATATAGACTGATGCCAAAGAGGATGTAATGTGGACTAACTGAAGTTTCTCTTGTCTACCACATCCCACCCTCTGGACTTTTAAAGTTCGATCTGTAGGTGTTCCTAGTAAAAACACAGAGGAGGTGGATGGCGAGGTGTTGGAGAGACGGATGAGGAGAGACAGAAAGAGTAGGGTAAGGGGCAGATCATTTGTTTCCAGTTTTCTTACAGCTCCAGGCCTGGTGCCTCTACTTCTGTTGATTTACGGCTTTTCTCAACATGACCACATCTGAGACAGGAATAATTACAAGGCTCTAAAACCTTGCAGTTTAGGGTTGTTGTAATGAAATTTGCTGGCCTGCAGTTGTGTGTTTTTTTTTTTTTTAGGAAGCGGAAGTCAGGAATGACATAGGTGAGTTTCAGGATTCCAAGTTGTTAAATGAGAATAGAAGCGCACAGATGCACTGAGACCCATACAGGCTCACCACAGGAGAGAGTCAGTTTAGCTTCTCCTTTACAAGATCATTTTATTCATACCAAACTCTTGTTATGGTGATTAAATATATTCCCAGTGCAAGGCTTCAATTACTGGGCACTGGAGCACCACAAAGGGGTCTGGCTGGGAGCTAAGCCTGGGGAGTGGGCTTTCCTGGCTGGCTGGTGAGCTGACTTGGCTGCTTCTGTCCTGGCTGCGATGCGCAAGGCGGAGCGGCTCCAGGTCTCGTCTGTCCCCAGTTTAGCTCCAGAGCAGAGCGGAGAAGAGCTGTGGGGCCTGGCTGAGGGGAGCCCTGGCTGCGCAAGCAAGCAGCTGCCTCCCTGGCTTCAATGAATCGTGATGGTTCTGGAGGTAGCCAGAATACACCCACACTCCTGGGAATTTCTTCTGGCCTCGCTCAGCTCTGAGACTGTTGCACTGACACAGACTCTGTAAACAACAGGGCCTTCCCATAAACAGAAACATCTCTTTTCTCGCACCTGCCGAAATAGAAAATGGAAACAGAATCACAAAAAGTACAAAAACTGCTTAAAAAAATCTGGGTGTGTACGTTGGCTCACCAGCATTAATATCCACATTATCTACACATCGCCATTATGAAACTATGTCAGAAATGTCTGTGGAATATAATTCATAATGTATAAATAAAACCCCACATCTACAATGAAGTTCAAATTATCAGTCTCAGATCTATATTTTTACTGATCTTGGATTCAGATTTTTGTCTGTATTACCCCCTTAATGTGTGTGAATGTTTCTAACTGCTTCACTTCTCGGTTATCTGTAAATTAAACTTCAGCAAACTACACGTGAATACTAATCAAATGTCGAATCCTCCCCATACTGGCCTCAGCCAGGTGACCCAAACCACCAAACATCCCCACAAGCAGAATGGCAGCACTGGAGCCGGCTCTTCTTTAATGGCACATTGCCTCCTTTTCACCAATCCTGGGGCATGCATCATTTACTCTGAAGCCACTGGTTTTTGTCCACCTGTCACCTGACCCCTTCCACCACTGCTGGAGGGGCCATGGGCTCAGGTGGCTAAAAAAAAAGGGGGAGAGTGGGGATTACAGAGGCCATCACTCATTCTCAGCAGTTGTACATCACAAACAAGAACACTGACAAAAGTCTTTCTTTATGCAAACACTCTCTCAGTTATATAGCAAAGAACATAGGCAAGCAGTATGGCATAAAATAAAATAAAGGTGAGCACATGGAGTCATTTTAAGATCTACTAGGAACTAGCATTATTGGAGGAATGCATTTCGCCTAACACCTTGATACCAAAGATTTAAACATTTATTTCATGTGCTTTGAGTATGTGTTGAACATGACTTTTAGCTGCTAGTATACCAACTTTTAAATGAATCCCTTTTAAAATGAATAAGTTGCGATGGTCAACTAACTGTGGGGGCCTTGTTGAATAAATTCTAAAATTTTGAGTTGTAAATGTACACTTAACCTTTTTGAAAGTTTTATTCAAATCTGGCCAATAGTTCACGAGTTATTTTGCTAACAGACAGCCAAACAGAAACACAGACAGGCAGTTACATAATCATCCATCGTTCATCAGGGTAGGTAAAAAAGAACAGACAGATAAAAGGCCAACAGGCACTGCAGCTACACTTCATCTGTCTTTATTAACAGAGAAATGATGTCAAATTCAGAATTCGAAATCTTACTTCTAACCTACAAAGCTCTCAATAACCTAGCTCCATATTATATCACAGCTCTTATTGTCCCATATTTTCCTAACAGAGCACTTTGGAACAAAGTGTTGCAATGATAAGTCATTTTCAGTAGTAAGTAAAAAAAAACACACAGACAATAATAGAATAAGGTATTGGAATGTTAATTAAGGATTTATGAATGAACAATACTAAAACCTGACTCACGTGTTCTCTAATAAAAAAAACCTGAGTTTGAAGGGAAGGATATGGTTCCCTTATCAGTCAGGTTCACTCTGTGCAACATATGACTATGGGAATTGCGCCACCGCGCGGTTCACCTGAAGTAATACATTCACGCCTTTTAAGGCAGGTGGGCGTCAGCAAAGAGGCCCCGCCCTCTTTGCATAAAAGGGACTGACACCCCAGCTTTCTTTCTCTTTATGCCCTTCACCTCGCTTACACCTGAACTTCGTTGGACTCTCTGTGACTGCATCGCTCGACTGGAGGTGAGCTCGCTCCCTACCCTGAGCGTACAGAGAAATTTCCTTCGTACCGCTGGGTTAGCGAAAGCTAGCCCAGTGCCTTTTATTTAACCTCAAGGTTTTTTCTTCTCTCTTCGCAGCTTCGCTCGACGGCGCTAACTGCATCATAGCTACCTGGCTAACGGAGTTTAGCAGGCTAGCCAACGAGAGCGACTCAACGAGAGGACGTCTTCGGACCACGTTAGCTACAGCTAACGGGCTCGACTCTTCTCAGCCATGGCTGCAGAGAAGGGAAAGCGAAAATCCAAAAATTCTAAGAAGACCAGCAGGCCAGCGAGCCCCAGCTCCCGAGCCTGCCCCAGCAGCTACGGCTACTCACTTTCGGCGACGGACATCCACGAGGCCTGTCCCATCTGCCTGGGGATGTTGCATGCTAAGACAGCGCTAGAATCCCCAGAGTCCTGCCCTCACTGCAGCCAGATGCTTGAGGCTGTGAGGAAGCGTCGCATGGACATCGTGGTCAAGGTCATGGGTGGCTCCACAGCGGCGTGGGACCCAGACCTCACAGAGGTACTCACCCCCACACCGGAGCTCGAGGCAGTTGACCTGGAGGGCAGAAGCCACGCTGACTGGGGGGACAGTATGGACATGGCGGCCCCCCGTCGGGGACTCCATCGTCGAGTTTGATACGAGAAGCCTGTTACGCGCAGATGAGCTCTCGCTAACAGCCTCGGGTGAAATATCAGACGATGAGGCTGCAAATGAGGACAAGGGAGAAGAAGAGGACTTCTCCCAGAGGCCCATGACAGCTCAACCAGAGACAGATGTCTCCATCCCCGCTCTGTTCGACTTGTGTCGCAGAGCGGCGGACTCGCAGCTGATCAGCTGACCAGAACCCCCACCTCGCCAACAGGTTACAAGGTTGGCGGGGAACTACTTCTTTGCGAAGCAGCAGTCGGCAACGAGGCACAGGATGCCGATTTTTCCAGATTTCCTGACGGAGCTGACTCGCATATGGGCTGAACCCAGAGCTCCCATGCTTCTGCCTCTCTCCCAGTTCCTCGACGTCGCCGGCATGGAGGCAGCAGGAATAGCCACCATCCTGCAGATGGATTTTGCTGCTCTGTAGCAAAACCAATGGGATCTTGACAGCATAACATGGAATGACACTGATCAAAAAACAAAACAAAGAACAACTTTTAAAAGTTTTCTCCTAACAATGCTTGTATTTATACAAATAGAACCTGCCACAACGCTTGTTTTGGGGGGCTGTATGCTTTAAAGGCAGGTGATGAGTGAGCAGAATAATGGTGCATTCAGACCTAACAGCGTTTCAACGGCAGGAGCGTCCAGCTTACATTCAAAGTCAATGGGGGACACGCTTCCAGCCGCGTCTTGGCGTCGGGCGTCACGTCAAGTGTGTGTTGAGCGTGCTGGAAAGCGTTTTTCCGTGCACGTGAACCCGCGTCAGCCTCCAAACCACGCATTCACCATGCTGAAGATTTCGCCGTTCAAACTTTCAAACGCCGTTCAACTCTCCCTGATTGGTTGATCATGGTGGGGAGAAGAGAGGGGGAGAGTCCCTATGTGACGCGGAAACGAGGGGGCGGGGGTATTGCGCAACTATGTGACGTATTGTTTGTGGGACACAGAAAAGACCCGCGAGGTCGTGTACTATGGAAGAGAAACTCATTGTAGCTGTGTGTTCGCGACAAGTCCTTCACGACCAGTCAAGTCTGCTCCACAGAGACAGGAATAAAAAGCTCCTCGCCTGGCGGAGTGCAGTGAGGACTCGGTATACCGGTAAGCTCCTCCCACACACCCCGCAGCAGTTTCGCGTTCAGGTCTGGACACCAAGTGCGTCCACTTGCGTGCGTGACGAGCTTTTTGGAAGTTGAAACGCTGTTCGGTCTGGATGCACCATAATGTGGCAAAGCAGCTAGCTCAACCTTTGAAACAGAATTTCATTTACAAAGTTCAAGACAAGAGGTTGGACTGTAGTAATGCAAGCAAAAGTTAAGGTTTAATTTGAAGTAAACAATAAAAAACAAAGGAAAATAAATAGTGCTTTGTCTATAACCTGCACCTGCACTTGGTAACATGCATCCCAAGGAACAAAGATCCAAGGTTTTATTAGGACTAACATATATTTGGCTAAATTAAGAGAAAAAATTAAACTCAAGTGGCTGTTTTGGCTTAAGATTGCATATGCTCTACAAAATCAGTCGTCTGCTCCACAATTGCTTCTCTGGAAGGATTACTGATAAGACATAAATGACAGGACTCTCAGCAAGTCTACTCCACACAACAGTGAAACACTTCATTGGACATGTGTAGACCCTTTTTTCGTACCCAGCCAGCCTTTGCCTGCTCACTTTCTAATCAGGGAAGGGGAGGGTTAAGGGGCGGCTGGCCAAGAGGACTGAAGAATCCTACTAGGATGTAATCCCGTCCAAGTGGCACTGGGTCTTTTTTCTCTCTTGTTAGGGCTCTTTGTGAAGCTTCAGAGCTTGGGGCCCGGAAGGGAGCAGAGGATGTGCAGTGGAAGTGGCAGCAAGGCCTGAGGAGAGGTAAAAGGTGGGTGTCGGAAAAATAATCTACACTGACAATAAAATACATCCCAACAAGGTGTTATTTCAACAATCACCTTTAGCTGAAGAATAATTTATGATTTTCTTTCTTAACCAGCAATTGTCAAAAGTGAAGAAAAAAAGAAGAAGTTGATTTAGTAACCTGTACAGTACTTGAAAGATCCAGCCATCTTTTAAGTTAGCTGAAGGTTGATCTTTAATGACAGCTGAACAAAGCTTTATTTCTGTTTGCATTAATATTTGCAACTCAACTACAGCAAGTTCATTTTCTATTATGGATGGAATATGGTAGCAACATAAATAA
The DNA here is from genome assembly GCA_038048925.1 of Garcialebias charrua. Classification (NCBI taxonomy): domain Eukaryota; kingdom Metazoa; phylum Chordata; class Actinopteri; order Cyprinodontiformes; family Rivulidae; genus Garcialebias; species Garcialebias charrua. Next base: position 40,878 of record JBBPBX010007408.1, read on the forward strand.
ATAAATAAAAAAAGACTGAATTAAATGCATTTTTTCAACACACTGCCATATACAGTACTGTAACAGTAAGGCTTAAGAAGAAACGATGGTACAGTTTAGTCAATACAGGATAAATCTACAGTATGTTTTTGATTTGCTGTTCCCTGTTTGAGCTTACAATGATCTCTGGAAAACCAAATACTTAGAAAATCTAAGCCCAAACTGTTTCAATAAAACCTCAGTATCCAAAGACACAATCATAAAATAGGCAATTTTTGCTTTAGATATATTGCTAGATATCACATTGAAATTCAGTGCCCAGAGATGCTTTTAAAGGTAAAACTGCTGCCAAAACACATTTATTTGAAATGTCAGGTTGTTTTATTTCTCTGCCTGTGCTATATTTTCAAATGACATTTTACACTAACTTATGATATTTACCATCTGGAAATAATTTAGAAACCTTCTGATCCACAGAAAGGGGTGTGTCGTTTTTCTATCAGAATTAAAACACTAAATTTTGAATAAAAATGCATTTATACTGTATCTTTCAACACAGCTGTCTGCATAAACAAATACATGGACCTAAGACTAGGTGTTCTTCAGAAAAGGTTTATGTATTTTAACTTAGTATGTGTATTTATCTTTTTATTGAAGTGTGTTTGTATGTCAGCAGTGTCACTAGACCATCTGTGCACACTTTGCACATCTTTCTGCTTCTCTGAGGAGGAGCTGCCTTGTTAGATGGTCCAGTAAAGGGGTGGGGATGGAGCTCAGTAGGAATGTGTCCTTGTGTATTGTTTGTAAAAATAAACCATCTGGACAAAGATATTCAAAGAAATTTTATATTCAACAGCTGCAATAGCAAGCTACTGTGTGTGGGGGGACTGGTGATGCAACAAGACCACACCACATGTTAAAATCTGATTGTATATGTACTTTCTATAGTCCAGGTGTACTTTCTATAGTCCAGGTGTACTTTCTATAGTCCAGGTGTACTTTCTATAGTCCAGGTGTACTTTCTATAGTCCAGGTGTACTTTCTATAGTCCAGGTGTACTTTCTATAGTCCAGGTGTACTTTCTATAGTCCAGGTGTACTTTCTATAGTCCAGGTGTACTTTCTATAGTCCAGGTGTACTTTCTATAGTCCAGGTGTACTTTCTATAGTCCAGGTGTACTTTCTATAGTCCAGGTGTACTTTCTATAGTCCAGGTGTACTTTCTATAGTCCAGGTGTACTTTCTATAGTCCAGGTGTACTTTCTATAGTCCAGGTGTACTTTCTATAGTCCAGGTGTACTTTCTATAGTCCAGGTGTACTTTCTATAGTCCAGGTGTACTTTCTATAGTCCAGGTGTACTTTCTATAGTCCAGGTGTACTTTCTATAGTCCAGGTGTACTTTCTATAGTCCAGGTGTACTTTCTATAGTCCAGGTGTACTTTCTATAGTCCAGGTGTACTTTCTATAGTCCAGGTGTACTTTCTATAGTCCAGGTGTACTTTCTATAGTCCAGGTGTACTTTCTATAGTCCAGGTGTACTTTCTATAGTCCAGGTGTACTTTCTATAGTCCAGGTGTACTTTCTATAGTCCAGGTGTACTTTCTATAGTCCAGGTGTACTTTCTATAGTCCAGGTGTACTTTCTATAGTCCAGGTGTACTTTCTATAGTCCTGGTGTACTTTCTATAGTCCAGGTGTACTTTCTATAGTCCAGGTGTACTTTCTATAGTCCAGGTGTACTTTCTATAGTCCAGGTGTACTTTCTATAGTCCAGGTGTACTTTCTATAGTCCAGGTGTACTTTCTATAGTCCAGGTGTACTTTCTATAGTCCAGGTGTACTTTCTATAGTCCTGGTGTACTTTCTATAGTCCAGGTGTACTTTCTATAGTCCAGGTGTACTTTCTATAGTCCAGGTGTACTTTCTATAGTCCAGGTGTACTTTCTATAGTCCAGGTGTACTTTCTATAGTCCAGGTGTACTTTCTATAGTCCAGGTGTACTTTCTATAGTCCAGGTGTACTTTCTATAGTCCAGGTGTACTTTCTATAGTCCAGGTGTACTTTCTATAGTCCAGGTGTACTTTCTATAGTCCAGGTGTACTTTCTATAGTCCAGGTGTACTTTCTATAGTCCAGGTGTACTTTCTATAGTCCAGGTGTACTTTCTATAGTCCAGGTGTACTTTCTATAGTCCAGGTGTACTTTCTATAGTCCAGGTGTACTTTCTATAGTCCAGGTGTACTTTCTATAGTCCAGGTGTACTTTCTATAGTCCAGGTGTACTTTCTATAGTCCAGGTGTACTTTCTATAGTCCAGGTGTACTTTCTATAGTCCAGGTGTACTTTCTATAGTCCAGGTGTACTTTCTATAGTCCAGGTGTACTTTCTATAGTCCAGGTGTACTTTCTATAGTCCAGGTGTACTTTCTATAGTCCAGGTGTACTTTCTATAGTCCAGGTGTACTTTCTATAGTCCAGGTGTACTTTCTATAGTCCAGGTGTACTTTCTATAGTCCAGGTGTACTTTCTATAGTCCAGGTGTACTTTCTATAGTCCAGGTGTACTTTCTATAGTCCAGGTGTACTTTCTATAGTCCAGGTGTACTTTCTATAGTCCAGGTGTACTTTCTATAGTCCAGGTGTACTTTCTATAGTCCAGGTGTACTTTCTATAGTCCAGGTGTACTTTCTATAGTCCAGGTGTACTTTCTATAGTCCAGGTGTACTTTCTATAGTCCAGGTGTACTTTCTATAGTCCAGGTGTACTTTCTATAGTCCAAGGGTACTTTATATAGTCCATGTGTACTTTATATAGTCCTGGTGTACTTTATATAGTCCTGGTGTACTTTCTATAGTCCAGGGGTACTTTGTATAGTCCAGGTGTACTTTCTATAGTCCAGGTGTACTTTCTATTGTCCTGGTGTACTTTCTATAGTCCAGGGGTACTTTCTATAGTCCAGGGGTACTTTCTATAGTCCAGGTGTACTTTCTATAGTCCAGGTGTACTTTCTATAGTCCAGGTGTACTTTCTATAGTCCAGGTGTACTTTCTATAGTCCAGGTGTACTTTCTATAGTCCAGGTGTACTTTCTATAGTCCAGGGTACTTTCTATAGTCCAGGGGTACTTTCTATAGTCCAGGTGTACTTTCTATAGTCCAGGGGTACTTTCTATAGTCCAGGGGTACTTTCTATAGTCCAGGGGTACTTTCTATAGTCCAGGTGTACTTTCTATAGTCCAGGGGTACTTTCTATAGTCCAGGGGTACTTTCTACAGTCCAGGGGTACTTTCTATAGTCCAGGTGTACTTTCTATAGTCCAGGTGTACTTTATATAGTCCAGGTGTACTTTCTATAGTCCAGGGGTACTTTCTATAGTCCAGGGGTACTTTCTATAGTCCAGGTGTACTTTCTATAGTCCAGGGGTACTTTCTATAGTCCAGGGGTACTTTCTATAGTCCAGGTGTACTTTCTATAGTCCAGGGGTACTTTCTATAGTCCAGGTGTACTTTCTATAGTCCAGGGGTACTTTCTATAGTCCAGGTGTACTTTCTATAGTCCAGGGGTACTTTCTATAGTCCAGGGGTACTTTCTATAGTCCAGGTGTACTTTATATAGTCCAGGTGTACTTTCTATAGTCCAGGGGTACTTTCTATAGTCCAGGGGTACTTTCTATAGTCCAGGTGTACTTTCTATAATCTAGGTGTATTTTCAACAACAACAAAAAAGATAGAAATAATTACAAACAGGTAGAGTAAGTAAAGACAGCAGGAGAGAGAGGACATGTGGTCAGTTTGTCCTCCAGCAGTCTAAGTCTATAGCAGCAGAACTAAGTGACAGCTCAGGAAACCCAAGTCAACACTAACTATAGGATTTATCAAAAAGTAAAGTGTTAATCCCAGTCTTCAAACTGGACAATGTGTCAGCCTCATGGACAGAAACTGGAAGTTGGTTCCACAAGAGAGGAGCCTGAGAACTGAAAGATCTTCCTCCATTCTGCTGCTGGAAACTCTAGGAACCACAAGTAAACCTGCAGTGTGAGAATGAAGTGTTCTGTTAGGAGTATACTGTATTAGAATAGAATAGAATAGAATAGAATATATCTTTATTGGCAATTTATTGCACCAGGGTACAAAGTTCTGCAATTGGTGCACGCACCATCCGAAGAGGGACGTACGCACGGAAAGTCGCAGCAGTCTGAAACCGCGCCACCACCATCAGATAAGGAAAAAGGAAAACACAATAGGTATCAAGAAAGTTAATTCTCAATAGTCCAGGTATCAAATCCGCTCATTCTCAATCAGTTCATCTGGACAGTTTCTTTTTAGCAGAAACGTTTCACCCTCACTCCAGAGGGCTTCCTCAGTCAGAGTAGTCCAAAGCACACTGAAGTTAACCCACCAAGTAAGCAACTTAGTTGCTTACTTGGTGGGTTAACTTCAGTGTGCTTTGGACTACTCTGACTGAGGAAGCCCTCTGGAGTGAGGGTGAAACGTTTCTGCTAAAAAGAAACTGTCCAGATGAACTGATTGAGAATGAGCGGACAATAGGTATCATTTGTGGTATTCAAAAAAAGAATCTATCAAAGTTTGTCTTAAGACACTCTATGATAAAGTCCCAAAAACTCTACCAGCATTAGCACAACGAGACAAGACATTGTTGCAGTTTGATGACAAGCAAGGAGATCAAAAAGTCTGTGAGTAACATTCAGATAAGCACAGTTCAGCAGTTGTCTCAGCTCGGCGCCTCCGAGCGCACACACAGAGATCTCTGGGGGAGGGGGAGGAGGAGTGCAGCAAGGTCTCTCAGCTTCGACTCCAGGAGAATAGTTTCCAGACAGCCTTCTTTTCAAGGTCGTGCAGAAACTAGATTAGATAGTTCTTTTGTTTATCTTCAATCCAGGCCACAGTGTACATTTTACTGCAGCCTTCCAAGTCCAGGTGCTGTTCAGGTCCAAAATCGCCGAATCATGTGAGGTTCCGAGCTAAGAACCCCCATCTGTGCCCTGATTGAGGCCGGACGGCTGTAAACGAGTTCCAAAGCGCACCGCAGGTCCGCGGTGGTCTACCGCCGCTCCCATCGTGCGGTTCAGTTCGTACAACAGCTGGGATGAGGAGCTCACAGCCCGGATCAGAGAATCTTGCTGATCAGGAAGTTTGGCCAGCGCGCTGATAGCCGCCGAAGTCTTCCTGAGCTTCCAGTAGCAGACAGCTCCGCTGACGCCAAAAAACAGAGCAGCTGCCACCAATATCCCAATAATCCACAAATCTTCCACGTCTTCGACAGACAGGACCGTCAGACACATTGGCTGCCACTGGCCCCACGAGTCCATCATGTATCCAACAGCGTGCGTGTCAGAGGGGCAAACCGCTTCTCCTGGCCCGGTTCGCTTCGTGGAAAAATTTTTATCTATAGAGGAAACAGCCCAATTAATTAAATCCATCGCAAATTGGTTCGAGTGAGCGCTGAAGAGTCACAGACGAGACAAAAAGCAAGCAGGGGGGGAGGAAAACTAGGGAGGGTAGGAGCAAAAAGATATGCGACTTGCTTTGCCGAGAGCGGAAGTCGGAACTTAGGCAACAATAGTCAAAAATACTCAAAAATACAACGGTTTCTTGGTATGAAGACAAATGTCAGATGCATCAAATGATGAACGGGCTTCTATTTAGAACCAAAACCTCCTTAAAGGCAGTTGTTCCAAAATATTGTCTACTGTTAGTCTGGTGCTGGCCCATGGGAAACTTTTCGAATGTCACCCAACCCTAGAGGGTGTGAAAACCCTTTGTCATGGATATCTTTATTAAAAGTCATTTAAATCGTAGGAATAGCATAATAGAGGTTTTCACACGAGAACACCTTGAAACTAATAACCAGCGCATGCCTAGTTGTTTTTATTTTGGTGTTTTGTCAGTAATTTATGAGAGCGGTACTTAGTTCTGTGTGTGTGTGTGTGTGTGTGTAGACGGACGCAGACATTAAATGTAACGGCAGGTCCAGAAAGAACTACATCGCCACTCAGGGCTGCCTGCAGAACACCATCAGTGACTTCTGGAGGATGGTGTTCCAGGAGGACTCTCGAGTCATCGTTATGACCACCAAAGAAGTGGAAAGAGGGAAGGTAAGATAGATAAAGCATTTCATATCTTATAATTTGTCTTTTGAATCATTTCCTTAAAGGGATCTCCGACTACTTGAACATTATTGATTATTATTAACCTTATTTATTAACATAAATTAACCTTAATATATTATTAATATTATATATTATTACTTAATATATTCTCTATTCTACTAAAAGTTGTGAAATGTTATTGGTAAATATCTTTATGACATTTATTGTAATGTATTAATTATTATCTTTATTATAAGGGAGTGGTGGCACAGAGGTTAGAGAAGGTGGGCCGGTGATGGGCAGGTTGCCGGTTCGACTCCCCATACCGACAACATCAAAAATGTGGGTGTGAAAGATGAAGCACCCACACCTGCCCTTGCATTTACCTCACTGTAGGCCCTTGAGCAAGGCCCCCACCTTCTGCTCCCCCGGGCGCCCTAGAGCAGCTCTCTGCTCCACACAGAGGGCTGTGGTAGCTCGGTGGTCTGTGGTTGAGTCATGAAGGACATCCAGAGTAAAAACCATCACCAAGTCTTTGTGGGAGTTAGTTCGCTCCCTGAAGAAGGAGCAGCTGAAAGACAAAAAATAAAAAAATCTTTATCACTGTTGTTTTACAGTCGCAGTGTGTTTTACAGCGTGCACGCTCAGGACATAATTACCTGCAGTGTACCCTCAGTGCAGACCGAATTTGGCAAAAGGTCAAAGAAAGAGCACCTTGCATAAAGATCTGAAGCTCTCGGCCTCTCTGGGATTTTAAACATGTTCCAGGCAAAAACCAACGCAGACGATCCTGTTTTTAGTTTTCATTTCATTTCATTTATTTATTTAAGTTAGGACAATGCATATTAATCAACATAACAGCAGTTAGCATCAATGTAAATATGCCGGAGTTAGCACAATAGCTAATTTGCATCCGTTGTCCTAAGGCACGTCTTCATAATGTAGCTGTTAACGTCGTAGATCTTTTGAGTTCAGCTCGTGAAAACTGGGAGCAAAAACAAACGTGTTTATATTTTTGTTAGGAAGTGGAAGCGGAGGCCCCGTGCAACAGAACGCCTCGGCTTATGTTGGCCCTTGGCTCCGCCTCTACATCCTTGGCGGGCACAGCCTATCAGAGAGTATCGGTGGAGTGACCTCGTTGGTCTTGTCTGTTTCTGATGGTGCATAGTGGGTGATGTGCAAATCTAAGTGTTGAAGCAAGCAAACAAAATGACTCGTTATCAGATGTTGACCCTGGATCGAGTGTGTGATCTGTTCTGAACCAGCTGATGAGTCGGAGTGGACCAGACCGGGCCTCCAGCAAGATTAAACTTCTAACAGCTGAATCTGTAATTGTTGGCGTTGGACTGACGGTGGCCTGTCGCCCTGTCCTTCAGTTTCTTTTCATCCTGAACGGAGTGGATGTGTGTCAACAGAGTAAGTGTGTGAAGTACTGGCCTGAGATGTCGGC